>WBMW01001494.1:1374234-1482302 GCA_013396635.1 Penelope pileata
TCCGCCCCCCCCCCACAAAAAAAAAAACCCCAGGAAGTAAACAACAAATATAAAACAGAATACATCAACTATACATTTCATGCATTCCTCAGTATACCACCTCAAATCTTGGCCATTGTCATCAGATGCCACATCTTCTATGTGTACCTGGTCGCACTCCTGTTTAAGAAAAAAAACAAAAGCCACTGTTGTAATCCAGAAACATACCAAAATTTGCAGACTAAAAAAAGCAAGATATACAACAATCCCCTCACATTTGCCAACAGCAACAAACCAGGCTGTATTGCCTCCATAAACCTATATACAGTTTCCATTAGCTTTGCTCTCTAGTACACCCATTAGCTTTGTTTCACTTTGCACTGCCTACAAGTCCTTGCCAAGACTGGGATTTGAAGTAACAGAAATGTCTGAAAAGAATACTGTGCAAGAAAGAGGACGGAAGCAGAAGTCCCTCAAGAACAGGAATGGGACAGCAGCAGAGAAAGCTTGTGAGAATGGACGGTGGCACCTCAGGGACAGCCGCCTCTCTACAGAAGTGCATTCCTCATAGCTGTTACACAGTCAGTTTCACCTACTGGCTGAGACTGACAAGTTGTATTCTGTCTTTGATTTAGTCAAAGCTCCGAAACCTGACATTCTACAGGTCACCTTTTACCCCACATCTCTGGTCTCCATTTCACAACAGATCAGTGAAAGCAAAGTGCTTGCCAGTCCAGAATGTAACTATAATAGAAAGTAGGCATTGCTCTTTATGCTTTCAGGTACAACTAGAACACCCTAAGAGAGCTAGGAGTGCTTATGACACTAAAAGTGCCCAGGATGCCCGTCTCGAATAAAAGAGAACACTCCTTTAATTTCGCTGTGCTTAGAATCTGGCTGGTTTTGGCAGATCATTATGTTTCAGTATTGACTTGCTGTGAAGCACATCCGCCCTCACAAACTCTGCAGTTTAACTAAGTAATGTGGAGTTTTGCCTTTCAAAAACGTTCGCCATGTACCTCCAAGTCATTGAAAAACAGGTGAGTATCAGCTACTTCAAAAATCATCTCCTCCATTGACAGACCTGAGCCAATGACTAGAGTTGGATCCTGGCAAAACAAAGAGAGAAAATGTAAACTTTTTCCCTCTGAATTAGCAACAAGTTAGAAGTATCACATTATAAATTTAAAACAAAATATTATTTTTCTATTCCTTTTACTGAGATTAACATTTACTTCTACATAACAGATGACTTTTCATCTACATAAAAGACAGTATTACCTTGCCATATTTTTGAGCATAAGACCCTGTTAGAAGTGAATGGAAGATTATGATGGTCTCATCCAGGTCCCAGAGAAACACTCGCTGTGTAGAGAACAGAAGTAAGTTAGAGCTGAGATATTCCAAGCACTGCACTACAGTATAGCAAGTTTCAGGATTTGTTTTGTGGTTAGTTGCAGCATGCTTTTTAACAGATACTAACAACAGTATTCATCTCACAGGCTAAATACATTATTCAATTTTTTCAGTTTAGCATGGTAGAATTTGCATAATGAAACAGTGCAACTGTACACAGGGTAAGATTCTTTTGATCAAACTTTTATCAAAGTGTCTCTTGCTTTTATAGTTATAAAAGCAAAAAAAAAAAGTGATAATTTTAGAACCTTGCTCTAGGGTAGAAATTTACTGTCTGTTATGTAGAGAGCACCAGGTAAATGACCTCGGTGTTTATCAGAGACACCTTTGTTAAGATAAGTAAGGAGGATTGCCTGTCATCATGAGTTTCAGTACAGAAGGACTTTGATAAACTTGAGAACCAGGCCACAAGGAACTACAAGAAGTTCAATAACTGCAGATTCTGCATGTGGGATAGAATAACCCCTCACATAGTTCCAAGCTGTAAAGTGCTGGAGAGCACAGTGGACACCAGGTGCAATGTGACCTAGCAGTGCACCTTCCCTGTAGATAAGATGAACTGCATACTGATGGAGAGAAGGTTGTTCCACTCTGCTTGGCACTGAGTATTGCATCCCCTGTTCAAAAGGTATGTGAGCAAACTGGAGAGCAGCCAGTTGCTAAGATAGTCACCAGCTTAGAGGAGAGGCTGAGGGAGCTGTGATGGTTTATCGTGGCAAAGAGGAGATTAAGAGTGATCTGATAGCAGCCCACAACTACTTGAAGGGGAACTGCAAAGATAATGAAGACAAATTTTTCTCTGTAGTAATGCATGGAAAACTGCAATGGAAAAAGAAAGGGCAAATTGCAACATGGGAGATTCTGCTTGGAGAAAGAAATCCACCTTCCCCAGGTGGGTGTTGCAGTCCCAGGACACATCACTAGACAGACACAGGATCTCCAACCTTAGAGGTTCTCAAAACTCGGCTAGTCAAAGCCATGGACACTCAGTTCTAGTGCTGGAGACAGAAGGAGATTGTACCAGGGACATCCAGATGTCTGCTCCATAGAAACCACTATGATTCCAAGATGTGTTTAAGTGATGCTTGTCAAGGGCTACTGAACAATTCATCTAGGCCAGTTCTCAGATAAAAAGGGCCACAGCAATTTCCTAGATAACCCCGTCATTTCCATGTATATAGAAGGAAAGAAAGAGAGAAGAACTTTTACCACCACACCAACCTGCAACGCTACCTGTAGAAAGCATTACTGCTTACCTCCAGTTCACTGTCCTGTGAGGAGGAGGTGTCTGCTTTCCTCTTCCCTCTGTTCTTCCCAGGGATATTTTTTCTCGTCTGCTCATCTAACTCTTTACTTGCTGTTGCTCTTGACAATGAGGGACTTGTGGATGCATCTCCTGCAGAAAATCACACAGCTCTCATCGCCTCATGTCTCATAAACAAGCAAAAAGTTCACAGCATTTGGCACAAGCTGTCTCTGCAAGAGGTAAGACATTATCTTGTTTTATTGAAGCAACAGTAGTTGAACTCTTGTTAAAACATGAAGCATGATTTCTTTATCCCATCATTTCAAAACAGCTGCATCCTGAGTTCAGCTCCTGCCAGGACTGACCTCCTTACTCCATCTTGCTGCATTACAGGGCCAAAGACAAAACACCCTCCGACTGCATCCTGGGCTGCACCCAACAGAGGGGTGGCAGGGGGCAGGGAGGGGAATGTCCCCCTCTGCTCTGCCCTCGGGAGGCCCCACCTGGAGCACCGAGTCCAGGCCTGGGGCCCCCAGCACAGAGAGACGTGGGGCTGTGGGAGCGGGGCCAGAGGAGGGCACGGGGCTGCTCAGAGGCTGCAGCTCCTGTGCTGTGGGGAAAGGCTGAGGGGGCTGGGGGTGTGCCATCCATGGCCCTGAACACCTCCAGGGATGGGGCACCCACAGCCCTCTGGAACCTGTGCCAGGGCCTCACCACCTCTGGGGAAAGAATTTCCTCCTCACATCAAACTTAAATCTCTCCTCTGTTAGTTTAAAGCCATTCCCCCTTGTCCTGTCACTCTCTGCCCGGGTACAGTCGCTCTCCTCCTGTTTATCAGCTCCCCTCAGGCACTGGAAGGCCGCAGTGAGGTCTCCCCGCAGCCTTCTCTCCTCCCGGCTGCACACCCCCAGCCCCCTCAGCCCCTAGTACCTAGGGGTTCAGGAATGTGAGAGGCACGAGAAGCCTGACTGCCAGTGAATCCTGAGGCAAAGAACGCACGGTGTACCTCAGCCTTTTCTGTGTCTGTTGTTGCCATTTCTCCCTTCTCATTTATCAGTGGGGGTACACTCTCTTTGGCCTTTCTCTTCTGATCAGTGTACCTGGAGAATCCCTTCTTGTTATTTTTCACATCACTTGTCAAGTTCAGTTCCATCTGTGCCTTGGCTTTCCTGATCCCATCTCTACATGTCACACCCAGGCCACACATCCCTGCTTCCACTGCCTGTACATTTCCCTCTTATCCCTTCCTCATTGCTGAGCATGTTGTTGTATCGTATCTCTTTGGCCACTTTGGGTCAGATGTCCCAGCTGTGTCCTCTCCCAAGTTCTTTCCCCTCTTAGCCAAAAGAGCCAGAAGTGTGTTATCAATACTTCTTTAGCCACAAATCCAAAACATAGCACCACAAGGTGCTATGAAGAAAGTTAATTTTATCCCGGTCAGACCCAGTACACCCACAAAAATAAACTGAACCTTTCTTTTTTTCTTCTTTACCAATCTGCAACAGACAGCAGATTTCCCTTTACAAGTGTTCTACAACACAGAGAGGACCACGTAACTCCTTCTGTAAGATGCTGGAGGAAGCACTAAGCCTTTGCTCTTATCCTTCTTAAGTTTAGAAAGCTGCTTTTGGGAAGGAAATTTTAGTCAATCAATAACTCTGTAAGTTGTTATTTTACATAGCATTAGTGGAAAAGGTCTGGCAAGATGTGACTTCTCTAGAAAAGACAGCTAAGCACACTTTCTACATCTCTTCCATTATCAGATAACATCTTCTGCTCCTGACAAGTGCCAGGTATCTTGGTGCTATGAAGATCTGTTCACACACAAAGCACAGCAGAGCAGTTTTCAATTAAAAACGGTTAACATGAGAATAATCTTCTAGCAGATAGAAGAGAGGAAGGGACATGATGCCCTCCTGGACACATCAGAGACCAACTCATTGAGAGGTGGTGGCTAAACTACAGCTCTTCAAAATGCATCAGAAGTTCTAAGGGGGCTCCTAAACCTGGGACTGGCAGCTGTGTCATGCCTGCCACATTATTTGAATACTTGGCTGCAGGAAGGAGAGAGCTAGCAGGAGCTGTCAAGGCTGGGTATCACACAGATGCCCTGGAGCCCAAGTGGACACCTAACCCTGACACATGACAGAAGGCAACAGCCCCCGTGGAGCTGCTGTCAGCTCCTCTTCCAGTCACCCCCAAAATTCCCCCTCTCTGTGGCATTCTGAGCATACAGTGTGTGTCTCTTGAATCGTAGCAGTGTAAGACTTTCAGTATATGTCTGGCTGTCCCAACATACAGACTGCACTAATATGAGACATGCGTGACAATGAAAAGCAAGCATCCTGTCCAGGTCAGCACACAAAGGTGCTGCAGTTACGTTTTGGAATAAAGTTTTCTCCATGTCTGCACACTGTATTGCTTATCGTAAGTATCTTGCAGCCACCCTGTTAAGATGCAACCATTACCAGAGGAATGTCTCTGCACCGTCCGCGTAGGCACCACGGCGTTGGGTTTTTCAGTCGGGTACGTCGCTGTTGCTAGCGCAGTACTCTCTGCGCTGCTGTCTGCTGGTGTTATGACTCCAAACCCAGAACTTGGGTAACATGTCTGGTACTGACTTTGGCCAAGGATTGTGTACGTAGGATATTCCTATTAGAGGAAAGGATCAGTTATGATAGGACGCTCCCTTCAGAAAGCTTTATATATTTTGATGACTGTTATACTAGACTATGTCTGTCAAAGACAACTGTCAGCAAGAGCACAATCTGACTTTATGCTATTTCCTTCTGCACGTGTAGGAAATCCCCAAAAAGGATTGAGAGATGTGACTTCCCAACGGCCTCCACAGCAGGTAGGTTCTGCCCAGAGAAGGTCAGGAACCACACAGCCTTTCCTTTGCCTCCAGTTTCTTCAAAATGAATTTATATGAATGATGTGACAGTAACGGGAGTATCAAGTAAATACGAAGGCATCAGTCCACTCCGTCTTCTAGAATTTGTGGCTTTGTCTTGTGTGTTACTTTCTGATACTGGATACTGAAAGCGACAGACAGTGGTCTTGGCACTGGCTCAGAATACAGTCTCAGCCACAACAGCTAAAGTGAGTTTACTCACATCCCGACTTCAGGGAGCAATTACACTGCACATTGTGATGAAATGTGTGCATTTCTGAAGACAATTTACTCATTTAGAAGGTGATCACTGAAATTAGTCCAAGCAGGCACCTGAACTCAAGTGATACTTAAAGATTTTCATTTCCGCTACGGATGTTAAAGAAACCTCCAAATGCTATGTCACACTCTCCTGGCACACTGTGCAGTCCCAATTCCCTCAAGGAACATCCTGGATTTGTCAACTTACATCAGGCACGTTAGTATGCACTACCATCCAGGAAAGCTTCTTCCTTAAAGTTCTAAGCACATTTATGTCAATGAAAGAACCTTAAAAAGTAGCAGTGTAACCATATAAGGATTTTGCTTCAACCCTTGGATTTTCCACAGCTCCTATATCCTCATTCTCCAAAGCTGTGATTCTGAATGGTTTGTTTACCATATCTAAATATTCAGAATGGCAGTTAACCGTAGACTGTAGGGAGAACAAAGTGCTATCTATTAACCACAGCAGGTCATGCTGCAAGGGGAAAGGGCTCTCTGTTAGCCTCAGAGCTTCTTAATTTTGTTTTATTCTAACTATCAGAAAGCATACCCCACTCTATTTTTTTTTTATTTGTGTACAATCCGTTTTCCTTTTCTTACTGAGGGAGGACAAAGGCATTCAAAAGATGTCCAACTATAATCCTCCCTGTAGTTTGGTTCTAATAATAGTTCTTTTGTTTCTTCTCCAGTGTCTCTTATGCAGGGATCTCAATGCTCTAGTTAAGATTCTCCATACAATCAGCTGATAAGGAAACAACTATGGACAGCTCAAGTAAGTTCGCTGCGAAGGCCAAAGTGAAAAGCAGCGCGGTTGAAGACACAGCAACAGTAATTTTGCTGACTTTGAGTTACAAACAGAACCCTGTAATTCAGTACCCGTTGTGCCCCATTTTAAGTGATGCAAATATTTTGCCTTCTTAAGTAGTTTTGAATAATGTGTTAAACAAAGGTGAACAAGATGCAGCACATACATATAACAAGGAGAAAATTTTACCTGGGAGATGCTGGCTACTGCTGATGTCGAAATATTGACAACAGTTGAGGATGTAGAAACTGGACTGGCATTGGTGGTTGATACTGTAAAATTAAGAATTACTCCATATATATATATGTTTCAATAGAAGTATGAGAAACAAGACCAATCTCAGGCGAAAAAATAAGTTCTTACAGGGCTTATATGCAAGTATTTGTGCTTCCAGCAGCCAAAAAAAGTGTTGGGGTGCAGCCTGAACCCAGCTACATTTCAACTGGGCTTAGAGAGGAGGAGAGCTGGCATACGGTGATCTTTAAAAACATTATTCTTAAGAAATTCTTCAGAAATTCTATCTGGAGCTTTAAAAAATATCTATTTTCCCTCCATGCCTGCTAAGCAACTGGAGTTTAATTAAAATGGCTTCATACTTTTATTAAAAGTTTTGAGAAGACAGAAATCACATTCTGATATTTAATTATTAGTGGTTAGAAATCAGAATAGACAATGGATATGGATGTGTTTAAAACAGTTCTACTAACAATTAAGTTTCTCTATTGCTACTGGAATTAACATATTTAGCTTAATTACATCAAAACAAAAAGAAAATAGTTAAAATTTTTCAAATAAGATAAAAAAAAAAAGGTGCTTCCTACTAGAAAAGTAGACTACTTCTTCCCCTAACCCTGTGAAACTACATCTAGTTTTTGGATGCGAGTTTCTGAAATAATTTGTCATGTAGAACAAATTGTTAGAAACATCTAGTTTTTAGTTAAAAAAAAAAAGAGAAAAAAAAAAGATGTTTAAAATTCTTCATGTTGCTGCATTCAGTTCTAAACTACAGAAGAGACAGCTAGAGCACCTTCTGGGAACGACAGCCATTTAGCAGGTTTTATGGTTTTACAGCAATGGGGTCATACCATTAAACATTACTTCACATGGAGTTTCAGGAACCTCAAGGATTAGTGGAGATAAATACGGAAATCAGCATGAACAAAGTCAGCATGTCCTAGATCAAGCGTCACCAAGAAACACTATATTTTGCTTAACCTTCTTTCTCTGCACATAAATAAAACCAACAATATTTAGACACTAATGGAAAGACGTGCAGAAATCCACAGGATCACCTACTTTACCACCACTCTTAGGAAAGCCTTTCTGCAAATAACATCCATGCAGAATTCAACCCAAGACTGAAGAACCTGAGATTCTGAAGGCTTCAGTCTTTCTACTCCAGGGAAGCTGCAAAGGGAAACAGACCCCGCCACGAACTCTCCATCAATAAACATTGTGTTATGGCAAACACAGGCACTACCTGGTGAACAGCTCCTGGAAAGAGGAACGGATCCAAAATATCCCTCAAAAAAGATGAAAAACGAAAGAAACATATCTTAAAAGAGGTGCAGAAATACACAGTACTTACAAGTGGTGGAAAACGTGGAGTGGCCTCTCTGCAGTAGCAGCAACGAAGGCAAGTGAAACCCCGCATAGATACAAGCAGCAGTGTTCAGAAACAGGTGGGAGAAAGTTTTGAAGGGTGAACATTTAGAAAAAGAGGAAAAGGCTGCACTGAACAGCAGTAAATAATGGTAATGAAGATACCCAGGTGCAAATAATAGCTATGCAGCTGCTAGAAGCAGCAGCTGAGAGTAAGGAACTTGACACATACTCCTCATATGCAACTGCTGAAGAGCAGGGGATAGGATAGTATGTGGTATAGAAACAACAAGAACCTGAAGAAAACATCACCTCCTGAGGCACTGTGAAGTGCAGCTCTCCAGAAAAGCTCCTCCCTAACATGGAATGAACTGCCAAGAAGATGGAGGAGATAGGTTAGGGTTAGAAGTATCTAGAAGTATCTAGAAGCTAGAATCATTCTACCACTTCTCTGAAGATTATCGTGGAGAGCAAACAGAAAGAGATTCTCCTCTGAAGTGCTCTGACAAGGCTGCTTCACCACTGAGATGGATCACATAAGAAGTCACAGAAAAAGGCTTTCAAGAGCTGGGACTGGTAAAAACACAGCCTCCCCACAATGAACTTCATTGATTATCTTAACTCTGACCTCATTCCAAACCTTCTTTTTTAATTTTCGCTTACCTATACAATATAATGCATCAGATCTTTACAAATGGTTCCCGCTACCCAGATCACACAATTCTTTCTGCACTGTGGATCAGCTCCTTTACCTGCAAATGGGCCAAAAACACACAAAAATGTTTGGCATGGATGCGCCAAAAGGACTATTCATGACCATTTCACAGCTTCAGTTTTAAAAGATCTGCAAACACAAGCCTTTGCCTTGAAGCTGCCATGTCTCTTTTTCTCTTTTCTCTTTTTCTCCTCCACTTGCTGGGAAGGGAAGCGGTGATTAATGCATTTTACATTTCACCTGGCTGCTCTGCTCACAGGGGAGAAGAGCAGAGGCACGCAGCAGCCATCCCTCCCATGTCACTGCCAGCACTTTGCAGAGCTGCTGCCACGTGCCGCCACAGCCATCGCTTGCATGAGTACAAAAAGCAAAATCTTCAGTCACTAAGTGAACCAGATCTGTTACCAGAGTTTAACTATCACATGAGTTCAGTCTAGAGCTAGTCTGCAGACTAAACCATAGTGGTCATGCACTGTAAAACTGTCTGCTGGGCCAGCAGCATTGTACAGCTGTACCACTCTACTGTGCTGTTTGGAGAGAAACAATAGGCTACCAACAATATGCCTCTGTCCATCCTCCCAGGGCTGCTCTCCACCACCAGCCCAGGCACTGACCTGACTCTCCCGTGGGCAGCCCGTTCACTCAGCAAATAGGAAACGTAGTAAAACCAAAACAGGAGAGCTTCCTGCCAGCTGGCAAAATGTTTTGCAGAAAAACAATAGCATTAACACAGATCATGTGGTTTTTTCACACTTTTGAAGAGCGGCCTGAAGGGAAATTCTCCTAAATCAGCAATGTAACATGAGACTCCTAGGTCACATTATTTCAGAAGCACAGGCCAAGTACTTCGAAGCCCTCCTGGCGAGTGAGGCCTGGCAGGGCTCTCTGCTGCCCCATTTGTTCCCAGGATTTACCTGCTTGCCGTGGTACATCAGCTGGCGAACCTGCTCAGGGTCATAGTGTGCAGAACTGTTTCTGACAAACTCCCCCTCGTGATTAGGGCTAGTGCTATAAAACATCACAGTTTATTCTGCCATTGGACTACCTAGAGAAGAGTTAAATTTAAAGGATGCTAGTATTTCCAGAGTTGTATTTCTAATCTGAAATCACAAATTTGAAAAGTAAATTAAGAATAAACATTACACTGGGCTATTTACAGTCACAACAAACCACGGCTGAGCAAGTACCACAACACACCATATGTCTTTCCTATCAGCAAAAGACATGCTAAAATCCCTTTATTACCTAACTACTCTCCTTTACCTGGCACTCTTAAGGCCACATCTGAAGATGACATTCAGTTTGGGGCCTCAAGCAGATGACAAATGCTGATAAACTTGAGCAGGTCTGGCACAGAGCCACCACCATGGTCAGGGAGCTGGAGCACATCCTCTGCAAGGGATGGCTGTATGCAGAGCAACCAAGCTTAGAACCACATAATGGACCAAATTCGTACTGATTTCATTAAGATCCATGGTAGGGGAACCTCTAAACCCAGCAGAGTTTGTTAGATTCAGCAGCAAGTTGGCTACAATACTATTCATTTCACCAAACGGCTTCTCCTGTACAGTTCTTGTAGTGCCTGCACCGGTTTGCTTCACAGTTGACCTGGACTTCCCAGAACTGACCATTTTCTATTGGTAGCACACAGTCTGCATGTTCATTAAGCTCCTTCATAGCCAGAACACTGTTATATGGAGAAGTAATAACATCATCTTCACCAGAGGGATAAACTGAAGTAACGCATCTATATACTTCTGCAAAGAGATGGTTTCAGGGGGGTCTAACATCAGCCTGCCATGTCTACAGGGAAGTCATCCAGAAGACAGAGTCACATTCTTCATGCAGGTGCACAGCAGCAGCAGAAGAGAAATGGTCACAGTGTGGAGGGGGGATGCTCTGACTTGACAAGGGTAAAAATTTCACCACCATGACAGTCAGTCACTGGAGGTGATGAAATATCCATCTTTGGAGGTCTGTGAAACCCAAATGGAGAAAGTCCTGAGCTTTCTCAGTGAGCTTTCTCACTGAGCTTTCAGTGCCCACTGCTCCTTAAGCAGGAGTATGAACCAAAGATCCCCAAAGTCTCAGAATTACTTACTGAAATGTCACACAGAAAACAGATTAAGAATTCCTAAAAGTTACAGAGACAAATTTTCATAATTTATCACCCATGCACAAGTGGCAAAAATTCAGTCTAAAGAAAGTATTTATTAGCACATATTCTCCACAAGCAACAACACACTGTTATTCAGCTAACTAGCATATCTGCTTCTAAAAATTGCTTTGGAAGCTGGTGAAATCCAGCACATGGCTTCTTAGATACGACAATTCCAGCACAGGGAATATCTGTAGGGTAGTTCTGGAACTACAAATTCACTTTCTAGCAGACCTACCAAGCTGGAGGCCCCACACAGCAACACAAGCAATATATCTGTATGGGGGTGTAGGCTGTGTGTGTATATGTATTATACATGAGCCATCTACTTCCAGAGGTAAACAAAAAAAATCCAGTCAGTGCATTTACTGACTTCAAGCTAAAAACTACCAACAAAGAGCTGCAAGAACATTCCCAGTAAATGCATGCAAGAACACAACATTTAGTCTCCTTTCCCCATCCCATTAGCTCTTCCCTGCTTAAGTCCATCAGCATGGCACCAACAAGCCAGCCTGGTGCATACAGAGGTACATAGCAAATACAAAACCAAACACAGATACACGCACAAACGGAAAAGAGACAAAGCATAAAGAAGCATGCACAAACCAAGAAGAAACGTGCAAGCCTCTCTACTTGTGGTACTCAACTAAGTGGAGAGAGATGCAGATAAAAACCATGCCAAGTTACCTTCAATGGAATAAGAATAATGTGCAGGGCTGGGCTGGCTTGTGGTTAACCCTGTAGTGCAGGTAAGAACACTGTGCTGACTTGTAGATGGAGTCTGAATTAAACCACTTTCAGGTTTCATACCTGGCCACAGTGCACCTGAATCAGATAAATTGGACCAGTTATAAACAAATACGAGGGGACCAAACAGCATGCTGCTACCTCAGACTAAGACTTTTGCTTGTCACAAGGAACAAATCACACACGTAAAATGCTTAATTTCTGCAATAGGAAGCCCTGTTTGTCAGGAAGCAAATGGATTAGAGCTGCTGACAAAACTCACGGAAAAAGAGAAAATTAAAAACAACAACACCAATTTCCAAAGCTTTCAATTAAAAATCCATCAGTGCAACAGTCAGACTCACTGCCAGAAGGAATAAAGGAACATCCCTCTGATGTTTGTGCTGTGTTGGACCACACTGGAAATCACCTCAGCGGGCATATAGCAAAGCTGGGGTTGGAATCTACTATGGTCAAGGTCAATACTTGTACAGCTTCACTGGGTTTTGGGTCAAATACTTAGAAACAAGCTACAAGTCAGTCATTGTCACAGACTGAACATAAGGGAAAATGGAGGTCAAAGAAAAATGAAAAAAAATCTCCAAGTTTCTTCTAGATTTTCAGTCACTCTAGGAAGCCCACCCATTTGTGACAATACAGCACATACAGAAATATGGTTTTTAATCCCTATTGCAGGAGGCACACACGGGCAGCCTGGGTTCAGCTCAGGTGCTGTTAAGGTCTGGTCACTGCACACATGGTGCTGACGACAGCGTGTGACCACAGCAGCTCACCAGATGCCTGCTTCTTCAGGGCTCTCAGGATTTCTTTTTTTTTTTTTTTTTAACTGTTTCTGAACTCAGATTTCATGTTTCTTGCAATTATAAGTCCTGAGGATCCAGCTGGGGTCTGAAAGCTGACGGTCAAAGACTCAAGGTGCTTTTCCACCCTCCTGGACCAAGACCTGCTTACAGAAAGTAGGAAAACCTTCACTCGGAATTAGATCCTCCATTTTTAAGAGTGTGTGGAAGAAAATTACATTCATGCGCTCTATAGCAGACCAATAGGGTAGAAGGATGCTGAGGACCACCTTTTAATAGGATTCATGCCTCCAATTATCAGAGCATGTAATACAGCCAGTAGTTAAAGCTGCTGCAGTCCCCGCTACAAAAAACCTAAATAGTCTCAGGTCAACCTGTAGTCAGTTAAAAGCACTTCTTCCTGGCCTGAAGTATAAAAGCAGGAATTAGTTCAGAGGATCTACTTAAAACCAGGCAGGAGTGTGCAAAGCAGAGAGACAAAGGCCATTTGGAGCAAGACACAATGTCTGGGGACAGCAGAAAGACCACCTTCCATCTGAAACCTTGTCCAACACAGGGAGAAAAATAGCAGCACCTCAGCTGCAAAACCAACTGCAGCCCTTCAGCCCCAAAACCAACTGCAGCCCTTCAGCCCCAGCAGCCATGGGCTAGGGGCAGGCAGAAGGCCACAGGAGATGCCAGAGCCATGCAAGAGGAGCAACCTCAAGAGCTCACTCTGTGTTGCAGCTTTGTCAGAATCAAACTCTGCCACGGCTCTTGGAGATCGGGTGTGTAAATTAACCACCTGGCACCCGTGAGTCAGTGAACTCACTCACCTATCTGCATGGCTGCTCAAGGGTTTCACTTTGCGTTTGTTATGGTTTCAAACCTTGAAAACCATGATAAGTAGCAAATAAAAGGGAAAGACTGATTTAATGAAGAATGCAGATATAACGCAGAAACTCCAGGACGGACAAAATATATGGGAGACATCCCCCAAGGAAAGCAGAAAGCGTGGTATTTGTGAGCAGTGTAGAGAGGACAATAACAGACAGTTCTTACAGTGCACAAGTGGAAAGGAGCAGAAAGCACCAAAATAAGGCAGTCACAGAGCGTACCAAGGTGCCTCCCCTGTGATGGAGAAACACAAACGGCCTCTGAATGCTGCAGGACAGTTACCACACACAGGGTTTAAGGCCAGATCAGACAAACACGGCGGAGGTGCTCGCAGGGCTGGCTGGATGCAAGAGCTGCAAACTCAGGCACCTTTCGGCCTCAGCTTTCCAGGCTGTCTCTTGGTCATCTCTCAGTATTCCTTCTATACAACAATGTTCTACATCCTATCCAGCAAGGCACACTCGGTCTTTCTTGCCCTTCTCAACAGCACAGCCTCAAGGATGAGGAAAGGAAAGCAGGCTGAGGGGCACAAGCCACCTCTGCATCAGATGGCAGCACTGCAGCTGAGGCTGGAGAATGTCACAGGAAACGTGTACGGAGATGGAAAGGCCCCACACAGGCCAGGCCACCACTTGTATGTTCTTCTTGTGTCAGTGTAAACCACCATTTCCACAGTATTTCTAGCACAACTTCAAGCCACACAGCATGTATGTAATGACTCTTAATATTTTTTTTTAATAAATCTCTCCAGACCACAATTATGTTGTGAGCTTAACAGTGTACTAAATGTCAACAAAAAAGTATTACAGCACAAGGAAAAGTATCAAACAGGCACATTATATTTTATTTGTATTTATATATACACATATACAGAGAGAGGCCATCTCTTCTCTGAAAGCAGCACCCTGAACTGTTTGACAGCTGGCTTGAATTCTGTACACAAAATGCTTTGTGCCTAATCCACAATGCCTTCTTTTTGGCATACAAAAACATACACAGTAACAAGACATGCAAGCAGCCCTTGTATGTGCTGGTAAAACATCTGGCCAACCAGTCACATTCTCACATACTCAAATTCATGAGGAGAAACACACTTGTAGACTTGCCTTTGCATCGTGCATATTCAGCCCTGGACCCTTTCATCTGACGTGTCCATCTCCCAGCATGATCACACAGGTATGACTTCCATTACTGGAAATGTGACTTCTAACATTTCCATAACACTTAAATTTAGACTAAAAACTCAACTACGTAATAATAGTCCATGAAATCTTTGCCAGGACATTTCAGTAAGTGAATTAATCACATTCCAGAAGAAGTTTAATGGACAAAAGTTGCTATGAAGTCAACAGAAAATGTTGATCCCTTGCCTAGGTCTTCAGAAGATACAACAGTATCTTCAGTATGCAACAGCAGAAATTAACAGTTAAACACCTAATTACTGACAAATTTCACAGACTTTGAATTAAAAAAAAAGTAAAACAAAAAACAAAAACAGGGACATTAATCATCACTACCAGCAACAAAACATCACAAAACCCCAATGAAAAACCCTAAAAAAACCCCAAAACTAGCCAAACAAACAAAAAATTCAGAGATGAGTCTAAACTACCTTTTTAAAACAGCCTAAAACTTCAGTGCAGCATTTCACATAATTGCCCTTGAAAAAAAAACACCACACAACACAGTAAAATGCATCAGAACCTACAAAGCAGCCTCAGTGTGCTATCCACAACAAACTATCAATAAACATCAACCAAGCAAAGGAAACAAAAGCACAAGCGACTGGTGTGGATGCACCAGCACTGCTGAAGGCAGAGCGCAGGCAGCAGGGAAGAAATGTGGCTTCCAGTGCCCGTAACACAGCTCGGGCACGGTGTCAGGACCGCTTGGCACCACCCAACTACAATGGCACAAAAAAAGACAAGCAGCAGAGGGTTAAGAAAGACAGCAGACAAACTGCCTTGGCTACTGTCCAACTCTTACACCCTGCGAAGTTCCTTTATGGCGTTCAAGCAGTTAGAACAATGCATGAATACAGCAGTCCCCCATGAGGACGACAGCTTGAAAACGTGAAACTGTTTCTATCTGTCTGTAGAGGGCATCCTCCCTGAGTCTACCTGGTCAGGCAGCCTGTAGCAGACCCCCACTACCATGTCTCATTCCCTCACCTTCCCTTTAACCTTGACCCATAAACTCTCTGGCAGCTCCTCATCCATCCCCAGGAGGAGCTCTACTGACTCTAGTTGGTCACTGATATGGAGGGCAACATCCCCTTCCCTTTTCCCCTGCCTGTCTTTCCTAAAGAGCTCATACCCACCTATTCCTACACTCCAGTCACGAGAGCCATCCCACGATGTCTCAGTGATGCCAATGACATCGTAGCCTTGTAGGCATGCACACACCTGTAGCTCTGCCTGCTTGTTCCCCATGCTCTGTGCATTACTGTACAGTCATTTAAGTTGGGCCCCCACTGAGGCTGATTTACCACTTGAAATTCCCTTCAAGCAGAGATGCTCCAGGGCTTTCTGTGATTTCACTGACCAGGTAACGGCACAAACACAGCTATACCATAACTGGAGAAAATAATGACCCTAAATTCAGAAGCATCCAGCAAGCTTCATGGATACATTCATGTTACTGGCCAGGAAAACAGCTTTGTACAAAAATAGTGTTTTACAATATGAAGTCTCACCTAGAGATGACTCACACCAAACCAGAGCTATTGCCACATAAATGCATCCTTCAGACCGATCTACAATTCAAGTCAGGCATGTGCTCTCCTATAGGCTCTTCTCTCCAACACATCTCGTTAAGTTTAATATTTGCTTTTTAATGAGACATAAGACAATAACTGCAGGCACTAATAAGTCTTCGAAAATGTACTTCTTACCGAAAGGAGGTAGTCCGTAGGTTTGGGTGGTCTGGGGGTAGATGGTGTAGGGCTGAGATTGCTGTAGTGCTTGGTACTGAGTCTGACCAGGATAAGGGCTCATTGTTTCCGATACAGGTACAGAAAGGATATGTGCATATGGCCTTATTAAAAATAAGGAAAAAGTTAAAAAAAAGAAAACAAAAAACAGCATAACTACATCCATTATGCAGCTTTCAACCTCCAAGCCAGAGACACACTATTAAATCGCTTTAGAAAGACGGAACAATTCACACTGACATGTGCTATTAGTGCAATACCTGCTCGTGTTTCCCAATCTGACAGGCTATTGGCTTGCCTGTTTCTTCCAGAGAAGCCAGAGGAAGCTCTCTCCTTCACAGCAACAGAACATGACTGCTTACTGGGACTGAGAGGGCAGTGGGAGAGGGGAGGAAAGGAATCCCTGTTCCAACAGGAATGAGCAGTTAGTTTCACCTACCATGCCTTACAGCATCAAATCCTAAAGCTAATATAATACAGCAGGATGTGTCAGAACTACTGGAACAAATGGACTGCACAAAAGAAAGCATGGGGGATTTAGGCCTACTGTGCTGTGCAATGGGAAAAAGTTTTATGATCCTCAGATGTGGTAAACAGCCAGTAAAATCTTATATTAATTTATGTTTGTTTATCCCTCAGATATTATTCAACAAGGCCATTGCGTTGTTAATTTTTGAAGAGGCTCATTCATCCTTGGGATCATAAGACAACAGCCACTGAAGCTGAGTGACTTCTACTGGCCTCAGTGTCCACAGCGGTGTCTGTTGCAAGCAGATAGGGAAGTGTGATCAGAGCGTTAGAGAAATGCATAAAGACGTAAAAAGATTACTTCAGAAAGGAGCTACAGAATTTTATAACAACTGTTCAACTTACTTTGCAGAATACATCTGTGAGGTATAATCATTTGATGACCTTGGGATATAGTCAGTGCATGTCATAACTGGAAAAAACAGTTTACATAATTATACAGGAGATTTCTAAAGCCAACAGTTAATGTCAACTAATTACCAGCACACATAGTCCACTTCAGCCACCAAAGCATCTGACAAAGGTTTTTTAGTGCCTTGGATATTTGTATTAAAGTAAATTCTCAAAAATCATAGCATTAGAGCATGTGAAAAACTTTCTCGCCGAAGCACAGCAGGTAGCTGCCTCAGTCAACACTTCTTTTGAACCAGTGCAGTTTCTCTCTAGCAGCTGGTACCAACAGCTTTTGCAATTATCACCACAAAACCTTGATTTTAACCCAGAACTCAGAATATGCCAAAGGCCCTTCGTGTACGCCAAACTTAACGTTTCATTTTTGTATCTCGGAGCCAGAGCAGGTGCCCAGCACGACTCCTGCCGAAGTAAGAGCAGAGAACATGCCTTTTCTGCATGCCCTCTGTACCTACAGCATGGCTCCAGCAAGCTCCCTGCTCTTGTCAGGAAGCTAAACAACATTTCTGACTGTAGTCTGCAGAGTACATGGGCTTATCAGTTCAGATCTACAGGCACCATACCCAAATTCTCAGAAAAAACAGTTGTGCTGCTTATGGACCTATGCAACTTCTAGAATTTGCAAATGGCTTACCCAGATAGGCAGCAGATTTCGCAGGCTAAAATTTTAGGTAACTCCCACAACTGCAACATCACAGTACATTGATTTAAATAGCAAAGCTGCAATCAGTTAGCAATGGGAAGTTGTATGCTATGTATTTTTAATTAAGTTGACCTGATTTACAGTTATAAGTAACTACAGACAGTCAGAGCTATTCTGCACAGGAATCTTCTGGCCCTCCTTTGCTGGTCGGGAGGACAGATTGCACCTCTCACTTACTATGCAATCTTTTTAATTTTCTGCCTCAGTTTCCTCCCAAATTACCTTATAAGTAATTTCTGTAGATGTTAGACATAGTTTAGAGTCTAAGATTAAGTGTACAGTGTATTATTAAAAGCAACCCAACCAGCTGTGTAGAGATAATGATTTATAAAACTAAAATCTTCTGTAACAGACATTATTATTGATTAACTCAACTCTTCTCTGAAGAAAAGCTATGTATAAGGCAGGAAAGACACAGCAAGCGGTAACCAACAGCGAGTCTGGGGACAGTAACACAAAAGCAGACAGGAAACCGTATTTGCTTACCATCAGCTCATACAAAGGCAGGCGTTAGTGCTTTGTAAGCACCACAGCAAATCACCTTACAACCCACAGGGAGCACAGGCTAAGGATTACAAGGAGGAGGCAAAGCTTGTACTCGATGAAGTACGAAGTAATGAGATCACTGGCAGGAATGAGGAGAGCAGAAACACTGGGAGCAGAACTCTGAAAGATACTTACTCTCACTCGACATGGGAAGGTTTGAACCAAGACTTGAAGATTCAGGTTTCTGATCGCTGACTTCTGTGTTGCTCACATGACTGCCAGGACAAACAAAGGCTAATCATTAGCATTACGAACCTCTGCAATCGCACTGCAATTGTCTTACACCATGGAGAGCACCCCGCAGCCCAGCCCTCCAAGCAAAGCATGTCATGTTCACAGGAGGGTTGGTCTCACCTATGCTGTGGGATGCCTAACGCTCCCAAAAGAGACTATCTTCACTGGCTACAGACCTTCCCTTCCTCACTTCCAGAATTCAGTTAGAACAAATACATTGGAAGTATTAACATCAACTGAAAATCATAATGCTGTTGAGAAAGAGGTTTAATGAATGATTTTAAAGTATTTCATAGGTCAGAAATATAATTAAACAGATTTATCAAAATAGAGCAACAATATTTAAATAAAACTATGATAAGGTTAGCAACATAATTTTATTCTGCCCCATTTTCCTCACTTTTCTATTTTTAAGCACTGTAACAGCAATGCTGACACCGACAGGCTGAATCCTGAGGCCACCAGTGTCTGCAGGAAAGCTGTGGCTGCACTGCAGCAGGGTGGCAGCTGAAGGAGAAGCCACAGCACTCACACCAGCGTGCCGACCTGTCCATGGTGCCCCAGCTCCTCTGCAGCCAACAGAGAGCAGAGGCTCCTCTACAATGGGCTCATCTCACACTGGCTGGAAATGCAGCTTGCAGCAATCAGCACAAATTTCTAACATATAGGCACACGGTGAATTTCACAGTGTTTGCTCACTGTTTCCTGTCCAAGTATTCCCTTCATTGTTTTTTAATAATCACATAACTACCAATATAATCCACAGCTTCCATATACCACGTCCACTCCTGCAGGAATGGCACACTGCATTTACTCCTCACTCACACTGGGATGTCAGAGGATCCAAAAGAAATCTTCCTTTAGTTTTTGTTACTACTCACAGGAACAGAATAAACCCAAATACAGCCTTTCTTTCAATATGCAATAATAGGGATTAACTCCAAAACATAACATGCATCAGAAAGCCTCTACTAAGCAAAAATAATACAATACAACAGCTTTAAAAAACAAGCTATCAGATTGAGAGCTTTTTATTTCTCAAAACAGTCATCTACATAGTTTTGCTGAGAATCATAGCAGAGATATTACTAAAATATTCTGTCTCATTAGAATAAATGCATGTTATGTGCAGAACACAACAGCCTCATCAGATTCTGAGAAAAAAAATGATGCTTGGTGATGCAATAAGAACTCTTTCATAAAAAAAAGTTAAGCTACTTTTATAAAAGCTTAATACCAAAGTGCCAGTTCACTTTTTTCTATTGGGAACTTTAAATTATAGCCAATACAACACGGAATTATATTCGCCCAATCTCTGTGACAAATACCATAAGATACAGGCTTCTAAAATGGAAGCTTATAAAGATAAAAAGCACCAGTAATTGTTCCCCACTGAAATAAAATTCAAAATTACATACCTCAAGCTTTCTTCTCTGGATTCCTGCATCTTGGCTTTTTTTACCTGCAAAGACAGAAATGTTCAGACACACAAATGAAAAGAGCTGTCCTTGACAGAACCCACGTACAGACCTTCACTCGCAGATCACCAGTGGTTACTATAGTGTTCACGTTAGTGTTTAAACACAGAAAGCCTTGCATTGAACTACACAGCTAACCAGTGTAACCATGGATTCTTCATCTCAAAACAAGCTTTTTCGTAATTAGAAAAATGTTCTAAATCTGAATCTGTTAGCAAATTGCCATGTTCTTTAAACAAACATCAGATGATGGTACATATAGCTACGTAAGTCTGATAAGGACTGTTCCATGGAAAGTGGATGAAAGAGCCATAAGTTTTAAGTAAATTTTATTCTGTGTAGATTTGGCACAACTGCTGTAAGTTTGGGTTCCTTGTTCTTTATGTAAGTACTGTATAAAAACAGGAACTTAAATAATTTTTCTGTTCCTATCAGCAAAAACTCAGGAGCTCTGAATTTCATTTCTGACTAAAACAATATAGTTGGAGTCAGTTCCTGTAGTGTTTTATACAAAGGAAAGCCCTGCCCTGAACATAAATTTCATTCCTTGCATGCAGGCTACGCATACTGTGTTGAAATTGTGGACAAGATGAAAAGGTTAGTTTCTGTAACCTGTAGTCTTCTGATGCCTGGGATCACAAAATCTTTTCAAGATCTTAAACACAAGAAGAATTAAAGCCTACACATGGTAATAATCAGCATGCTGATTCTGTCATTAAAATAGTGATTTTTAATTTCTCTAGAAAAGATTACAAATGGTCTTGTTTTCTCAGTAAAACAAACAATTATTAGGCATAATTTTACATAGAAACATCAGAGTTTAGGCATACATTCCTTTTATTACTGTTTTCTGTATGATTTTAGTAAATTAAATGTAAAACACATCTTACTAACAGCAAAATAATCATTGCCTCTAGATAAATATAGTAAGCATGAGGCTTACTGTCCATTATTAAATAACTGTATATTGAATTTGTGAGATCATTGATTAGTTTTACATGTTCACTTTTAGTGTTTTTAAATATACTTACTGGCTGTTCGGGCAAGTCTTGTGGCTCTTCCATGGGTATTACTATTTTAATGCTTAAATGATTCAAATCGTGTCTTCCTCGGCAGTCTTCAAAGCCTGTCAAAAAAAGGTGTTCATAGCTTTATGTACTTTTTGGGGGGCTTATCATTTAGGCTATCAGAGAACATTAATTGTTATATATTCCACCCACAAGCTTTCTAAACTCGTGCTGCCATCTCCCATGTAAGAGACAAAATTCATATATGGGAAGATTTCATAAACAAGGGATTTAGATTTAAGCTTCAAGTTACAAAGAGACATTTTTCATCACGTGGCACATTTCTACATCATTTACTTCTACCACACTGACTACAGAAGCTAACGTGTCAATCAGACGTGCACCATGATTTTAAAGACACTTTAAATGATCAAGCCTGTTCTACTAGGTCAGTAAACAGAGTGATTCAATCTAACCTGTTTTAATTTAGAACATTTATATAACAAACACACAAAAAAAATCAGGACAAGACTGAACACCTAAATGCATTTACACGCAGTACTGTTTATTGTCAAAGTCACAAAGAAAGTTTATCATTTCAATTGCACCTCTCAAAAAGAGGGGTTTGATGAACATTTGCTTCCAAAATATAAAACTTTTTTAGACAGTAACCCCCTCGCACACCGAGCACAGAGTTCTTACATACCATACCAAGGAGCTGCTACAATCCAAGGTTTTAAAACCATGAAAAGGAAATTTTGCAGGCTACTGTCACAACGTTTATCAATTCTTTGCAACTTGCTGCACAAAAGATGAAGGCATGTGTCCTCTCCTGCTTCCCCCTCTGCCTGACCTGCGCTCACTAATCATCCTTTCCTGCTCGGTCCTTCGCTCTTCTGGGATCTCCTCTTCTCAGAGCCCATCCCAGCAGAGCTGTCCCTTACGTAGGCAAATGCAAGTGCTATGGCACACAAAGCAGAACCCTACATGGATTACAGCAGTTAGCAGAAAAGCTGAAAATCACTTAGTGGTTTAGAAGAAATAAACAGCAGCAACACGCGTACTTTCTCTGCTGAGTTACACAGCCATGAAAATGTTGCCGTACATCCCACAGGAAACACGGAAGGCCATTTCCTCAGCTCCACTTTCCCATCCCTTTTCTCTTTCACATCCTGCCTGGAGCTCTCAAGCACCTTCACATTATGAAGCTGTCTCCTTGAAAACTGACAGCATGAGAGGACAGAAACAACTCTCTCCAGTGTCCCAAAGCCAACTGTTGCCTCCCTCATCCAGCCTCTGCCATACTTAAACTCCTGGCTTACACTCCAATCACAGCAAGGTTTGAGAGGCTGGAATAATTTCGTATTATCCATGGACACACAAAGGATTTCTTTTCAATCTGACAGTTTGTGCTTAATTTTCTCAGAAAATTCCAAAACTAAACTCCTCAGTACGGAAGAGGTTTTCAAATCAAACATTGAACCAAGCAGCAGTAGCCTCCCATTCCATATTTTGTTTTAAAGCTGTGAACAGTGCTTTCAATTTGCTTTTGAGAAGTCTCTAACTAGTAATATGAAAAGATTCCCAGAGTTCACATTGCAACAAGTGAGTTAAACCATTGAACAAGATCCTTCTGAAGGACGAGGGCACCTTGTAGCACCTGGAGGCAAAAGAACCAATCACAGTAGATGAGCAATAACTTCTTGCCTAGACAGCAAGAGAAAACTTGACCTCTAGTGGTTTCACTCTGTCTTCTAGAGAACAATTTAAAGCTTCAGTAACAGCAGGTGGGGCAGAAGGCCTCTCGCTGTTTTCACAAAGCAGGCAGAATAACGAGAAGAAACAGCATGTGTTTTCTGGGTGACAAGGATGTGCTCAGCCAGCGCACCTGGACTAGCTGGGAGTGCTGGGGCTGTTCTCCAGCAAAGGCTGCCTACAGCATGAGCAATGAAAGCTAACAAACTGGAACTGCTGCTGAAGGAAGAGCTCCTGCTCCTGCCCTTACGTCCTGCAACCCACCCTTGTTCTCCTGATACACTTTGTGCGTGGCAAACTGTTTGTGTGGCTGAGCAGCAGGCTGGATCTGATGTTGTCCTCCGGAAAAAAAAAAAAGCCAAACAAATAGAAAAGAGCCACGCGAACACAGCACTTCGGCTACGATCCTTCCACTGGGATCAGCTCCAACCTCACAGCTCCATGCTGAGGGAAGCCACAAGAGAGGAAAACAGGCAAGAGCATGCAAACGGGAGAGCGGGTTGCCCTTTTCCACTGAGAGCCACTGCAACATTATGGTTTCATTTGCTGTTTCACTTACACTTCACACTAGCAAAACAGTGGAAACAAGTCACTGTGACACAGGTATAGCTCCGTGTCCCACCGCCAGCTCTGCAGAGCCTCCCCGTGGCCCTTGGGGCTGGGCGCAGAGCGCTGCTGCACCCCAAGCACCCACAAGCCAGGCCAAGCTCACCCCACCACCTCCACGGGCACCAAGAGTACGTGGGAGCTGCAGAGGGGAGAAGCTTGCTGGCTGCTCCTGGCAGGCTTGGCTGCTGCTGCAGGAGGCTGGGCACAGCTGCCAGCAGCTTTGGCGCAGCTGTGACTCGGAGGGGAGATGCAGGGAGCAGCTGTTCTGGCTGCAGTTTCCCTCCCGGTGCCCTCCAGTGGGGCTAATCCCTCCAAATCTGAGCAGCCTGGTACAGCCCATGGGCACAGCATCCAACGTGCTAAGCAGTCATGGCCAGTCCGGGCAGCTCCAGACATACCGGGCCTTCTCTCAGCCTCCAAGCTGGGAGCAGCACTTGGCTTTCCAAAAACACAGTGCCAGCACCTTGCACCTACTCAGCATGAACTGCCTTGGTGGACTATCTAACTTGGCAAACAGCCTTCCTCAAACCCAATTCTTAAAAAATGAAGACAAACGGCTGTTTGGGTTTTTTTCTTGGCATCTCAAATCTCAGAATTAGATTTTTAACAAATGTAAAACTCAAGGCAACTGTGCTTTAGATAAGTTTACCAAACAGTTTCTATTAAGGAACATTTTTAAACCATAAGCAACCACAATGGAAGAGATACCAAAGCAGATCTGCAGTAGCTTCAGTTCCACGTTAAGCCCAACTGGCTGCAGTTGCACCATGGCTGGAGCTGCCCACATCACTGTTGCACAGGCAACTGCCATCAGTCCTCCTCCCCTTCCCACACAAAACCACAGCTTCCCAGAGCGTACCGATGCTTGCTGACCTCAGAAAAGAAGAAATTGGTGAGCAACAGCTTTGGGAGTAGCTGGGTTTGGTCGCTTTTTCTGTCTACATTTTCATTTTATTTTTTGGGAGGACGAGGTCTGAGAAGTTGATTCTGATGGCCAGAATACTTCTGTGGGGCACCAGGCTTATGAATGAAAAGGCCTGTACCAAACAAAACCCAGTGTGCTACAAGCCATCACGTGTTAGTGCAGTGGAAGAAATACTCAGAAAAATGAAAAAGTCAAGACTTATGTTCCAGAAAACTGCCAAAATATCACAATTTTTTTCCTACAGGACGTCTTCCATTATTTACCTGATGAAGACTATTTTGTAATATTTGAATTAAACAACATTTTTAAAGTTAAACCAGACTTGTTCAATAGTCATGCTGCTTGAACCCCAATCAGCCCAGCACACAAATGATGTAAAACAGACAGGAGAGACATTTTACATCTCAGTTTGCTTGCTCAATTTATTGAAACACACTATATAAATTTCAAAACAAGGCATTAAAGCATAGGTATAAATTAGAGAATTAGACAAATTAGTTGTCTGTCTTCTGTTCTGCATAATATCACTGTGCTACTAACTCCTTACTGAAAGCCTAGATACAGTTTCTTGCAATAAATTCTGTTTTTAAAATCCCAAAACGCAAACTCTAGATTGATCAAATTCTTCCAAACTAGATATTGTGATTTCGAAAAGCTACCTGCTATTAGCATCAGGCTGGACTGCTATTTACTGTAATTCTGTTCCTTTCAAGCCCATCTCCTTTGGCTTAATATAAAATTTCAGCTGAGGAACTGTCCTTCTCTCAAGCTGCAAATAATTAAAGTCAAGGATAATGTGATAAAACCAACAAGCTGTAATTATACTGATTAGAAACAAATCAAAAAAAAAGGGCCGCTTGAATATGGTTTTGCTTTATTTTAAAATAGCCACTAATTCCATTAGAAAAAATCTTAAGGTGATTTAGTGAAATTAAACTATTAAATAGAAAGTAGAAACAAAATGCTTTGTGAGGGTACACATAATAACGTGATCTATGGTGTTATTTCCATTCCTCATGTACTCAAGGGCCATAAGAGCATGAAGACCATGAAAAGCAGTGGACCTATGAATAAAGCAAAAGAGTTGAAGCTTCTTCTATTTACCAATGGAGCAGCATGCCCCTGCACAGAACTGCCTTGTTCGACAAGAATGTTTCTTCACTATTTTCTCCTTCCTCATATTCCAGCATCCCCCATACCCAACTGTGACGCTGTTTCGTTAGCCAAGCTGTCAAAATACTTTCAACTTTGTACCCCAAAGCATTTGCTTTCACAAGAAGATCATTCATGGTATCGCTTGTAGGTCTACTTCATGCAGTGTTCACAAGTTAATTTACAAACATCAGTGTAAGGCTACACATTCAGTATGCCTCTGATAGTCTTGAAAACAGATGTGGTAAGAGGGAAAAGAAGTCAGATTTCTAGCTCCAAAATGTGAGACCCCAAATCCTACTGACAACAGCACCATCAATGAACTCCCGAGGCAGCAATCGTGCTCTCCAGAGCAATTCTTAAAAACTCTTCCCAGAATCCATCTATAAGGCACTCTACGACATCTCAAGCTTTGGTTTGTTAAATCCACCCATTTCAAGCACACTTCTTCAGTACATCCCTTTTTGTCACAGCAGAGAGCAGCCGTGTAAGAAGCGGAGCAGAGCTTATGAACGAACGTGGCGCCGCACAGCAGCTGCTGGCTTCCCATCTCTAACAGCTCAGCGGATCTCACGGCAAAGATTTCTGCCTGGCTATTCTTTGCTTTCCCTCCTTCTCCACACACACACCCACACAGACAGATAAACACACACAACACATGCAGATATTGCCAAAATATTATGACAAATACCAGAGAACAAACCTTTGCTGTGAGATCTGCTGGATTGTTTGCTGCTCTCTATGCTCGCTCTCTCTTTCCATCTTTATTAACTGGGGAAGACTTGGAATAAAACCCTGTAAAAGTTATAGGGAAGGCAGATTATGTGTCTTATTTTTGAGGGTACGTGCGTCCATGATAAGCACATAAACACGGTCCTGTAAGACTTTGGGGTCATGGTTTGATTAACATTTCATAATCTAAAAACAGGAGGGAGGAAGTTTAGTGTATAAAAGTTGAGAAATCAAATGTGTTAACACAAATACATATTGAGCCTAAGCACTGCGGATCCCGTTAGTAGGAATTCTCTCACCATTTTTTTTTTCTTTAATTCCCTGAAGCTCTATCGATATTAAGGCTGTCTGCAGCTCACTTCGATGATCTACGTGCAGCTTGGCTGCCCAGTGCTTACGCAATTCTGTTAAATTTGATTTTGAAACACAACAGGGAAATTTTGAATGGGGAAATGAACTGTTTGCACAGAAGGAAAATTTGGAAATAACAGCTTCATCATTGAGAAAAACAACTCCTACTGAGCCGAGAAAGAAGTCAATTATTTCTTCTAGATACAGCTAACACATGCACAGCTCCTGCAGAACCAGAACACGGAGGTGCTATTGACCTTTTAGTTATGAAGCAAAGCACAATAATTTCTATACACATAAGAAAAGTAACAAAGCTAATTCACTCATTTTTTCATAGGAATTCAAATTGCATTGTGACTTCACAGACTGATTTTCTAAGCAACACATGAGAAAATAGCTCGCATACATTTTTGTAGTTTAGGTAACCAATAACTGGGTTGCAAATTTCTGGAGCTGCAGCTGTGGAGGGAAAAAAAGACGTTTGTCTTAAGAGATGTTTAAAACAGACTTTCAAACAACAGAGCATATTGTCTCCCATTTCTAGATGCTACTTTCAACACAGTAAAATAGATTAGGAAACTTCCTAAACATTTACCCACAAAACACTGAAATTTTTAATCATCTATCAGCCAGACAAAAGCTTGCACCATATCAACTACCAAAAAAAAAAAAAAACTATGTTCTGCAGCTGTAAACTTTATTTTCAGTATGAGATTTCATTAATAATACATATCAAAAATTCATATAGCCACTACCACATGGTACCAGGAAATCAAGCTGTAGTTCAGCACTCAACTTTCACCATAATTTCATTAAAAAAGGTTGTAACTACAGTAAATTTACTTGTTTCCCTTGTTATTCAGCATTAGAGGCAGCCATGGTATTTATCACTGTGCAATCAGCTCTGGGGACATCTGTAGCTATTTGTGTCTTAGCAACAACAGTTGCTAGAGTAACCTGCTCACAAAAATTAAAGAAAGAATAAAGTACTGGATATTTGAGATTTTTTAGTAGGAAAAAAAACAGTTTAAATCATGGGTGTCCAACCTTTTGGCTTGCCTGGGCTGCAGTGAGTGGAGTTGTCTTGGGCCGCATATAAAATATATAGTTAATGTACATAACTAAAGTTATTTTATTGGTTTGTATTTTTTACTAAAACATAAAAAAGCAACAAAACCATAAAACTGGTGGGATATTTGCTCTGGTTTTTGTGAAACCAATGCACCATTCTGGTTTAATAGCAGTGGCTGCCGTTCTCAGTGAGCTCTCAAGGTGTTCGGCAGAGATTTTTGGTGAAATTTTACTCTTCCTGTGCTCGATCCTTGCAAACAGCTGTGCAATGTACGCACTGCCAAAAAGTGATGGCGTGAACAAGGCATGGGTGTGAAGGGAGGGATATTTCTCTGGTGAGATGGGGCTTGTGAAAGTCTAGTAGAGAGACATGATCAATGTTTTCTTTGAGTTGAATGTCTGATTGCAGTTCTGTATATTCCATTTGAAAATTTGCAGTTAATGTTTCCATCAACTGAAAATAGAGTCACAAATATACCAAAAAACAGATGATTTTTTCAGCAATCTTGAAACCTAATCTCAAATTCCTTGATCCAAACAGAAAGCAAGGCTGCATATTTTTCACTGTTCACAGGACTGTATTTAGCCAATGTATCAAAATGTATACAACTATTTGCACAACTTGAGTCAGCACTGCAGGGTGTCCTCCCCGTCCCACCTTCAGCTCAGACAGTGCCGGGTGCTGAGCGATGGGTGCACGCCCGGCTGGGGCAGAGCCGTTGCCATGACAACGCAGCAGCTAGGGGCAGGCCGCCTCACCAGCTGTGCCAGGCCCACATGCGGCCTGCAGGCCGCGGATCAGACATGCCTGGTACATGATTGTTTGATGCTCAGCCGATCAGTAACTGCCCTTGCTTCTAATTAAGTGTCCTCATTATACCATTTCCTCCCACAGCATCACAGCTGCTGGCATGGGCAGTGGGAGCACCCAGACACCCTCTGAGTGCCAGTGCTCCCAGCGGGTGCCATGGGGATCCTGTGCTTAAAGGGCTGCAGAGGGGACATCGCCGCCTCAACCCTCCACCCCAACACCGACGTGTTTCCCATGAATCACAAAATGGTTGGGGTGGAAGTGACCTCACAGCTCCCATGCACAAAATTCCTCCATGCGCAAAAAATGGCACCCACTGACATTCATCAATGCTACTGAATGTTTATGGAGACCAAACAGTGGATGTGAGCACAGTGAGGTGGTGGTGATGTGTTTCAGCAGTGGCGACAGCAACATTGGGGCACCTCTGCTGAGGGAGACTCATGAGTACGGCATGCAGGCTCTTGTTCATTGCTGGTGAAAATGCACAGCTCATGGTGGTGACTGTGCTGAAAAAGAACGTTTTGTAGCTGAGAAATTGCTCAAGTGTTATTGTGCTCTTTGTATCTGTTATAGTTTCCATGGAAATAAATAAGAGACATTACTTTCAGAGAAAACTGAGTATAAAAGAAGTGCATTCTGGTAAATATTTAAAAAAAAAAAAAGGGAAGGGAAGAGTATGGGTATAAATTAATACACTGCTTCAGGTACCACATAAAGCAGGCCCTCTAACCTTTTGGTATGTACAAGTGTTGCTTGATTCCACAAGAACACAGATAAGATCATGACAATATATTTATGAATGTATTCTATGAATACACTTTCCTTTAGACTTTATCATTGCAAATTAATCCCTAACCAAACAACAAATAAAACCTAGCAAAAACAGTGCTCCATGTTCTGAAGTTTCTGATTATTGTATGCTAAAATCTGAACTGCAAAATGAATTTGGGCGGATTAAGCATCAAGTTATTGTTTTACCAAGATATTTATGATTATTTGAGTCACAGCAAGTGATAGCATGTATTTTATTTTTAGCTGACAGCAGTTGCAAAGTGAACCATGTTATACAAATTATCACATAGGTTATCAAACACCGTTTAACCTTATACTCTGTTAAGCTGCCTTCAGATTTTCTTAGCAATTGGGCTGGGCACAGCCCATTTTTGCAGCTCAGCGTGCTCGGTTGGCCACGTCATTTGTGACTGTGCACCCACTCCCAGCGGTGACTGGTGGGACTGACGTTTCAGCAGAACAAACAGAACCACACGCATCCTCAGGCCTGCCCACCTCCTGCTCCTCCTAACCTGTGAGCAACAGAATCAGAGAATCACAGAACAGTTGTGTTGGAAGTGACCTCACAGCCCCCAGCCCCACCCCTGCCACGGGCTGGGTGCACCCCAGCTCAGCTGCCCAGGGCCCATCCACGGCCCTGAGAACCTCCAGGGATGGGGCACCCACAGAACCCTGCTCTTCCTGGCACAACGCACCATGAGTGTGCCTGGGGGCACTGCCAGTCAGTTCTTCACAGACATTTGTGCGAGCTGCTGCAAGCAGATCTCAGGAATTGTGCAGCTGACAGGAAGGTGAATTCTGACCAAGCACAGCTAGATTTATTCAAAGGGCTTCAAAAGCATCCACAAAAACGGTCACATCATTCAGAGATTAGAGAAGCTCAGTCAACAACTTGTTGCTGCTTTTAACTTCAGGATAAAGGTAAATTGTTTAGGTCCTGGAATGCTGCTATATAGATTAGTAATTCAAGAACTGTCAAGTGACGTTTACCATCTTGTTTTAAAATGCTGAGAGCAGTGGTATCATTGACTTATCAGGACATATTACCTTCAGATAAGAGTAAGTACTTCCTATTTCTCCTGGCTTAAAAAAATCATTATTTCTTCCTCATATCCAAAAATGTCAACCTTGGCATGACAGGAATATAGAGGAAAAAGAACAAAATGCTTGTGTCTTATACAGAACATCAGACAAGCTAACAAAGAAAATAAGTAGCTCTTATCTTTGAGTCCCTTTATCTTTTAGAAAGGTGAGCTCCCCTGCCTGTACCCCAACAGTTCTGGATGGACAGGGAACAAAGATTTAAAACACAGAGAAAAACCAAGGCAGTAGTGCCTGAAATTTCAAGACCTCTTCAAAATGGTGTTGAACAAATTATTGCAAATGGGACTAGACTTCCGTGTAAAATCTTAAAACCTGGAATCAAAAGATTTGTTTTCTGTAGTAGCATTCCCCCTGATTTGTATAGGAGAACAACTATGCCTTTACTAGAAAAGAAGTGTGGGGAAATTTTTTTAGTAAACCTATAATGAAGCCTACTTCAGAATACTCCCACACAGTTTTGAAAAGAGCTAGCAGTTCCTTCTCTGTTCTGAAAAGTAATTTATCTGTTTTTTCAAATGATACTGGTACTGAATATAAAGTCTTCTCTGCTCATCTTAATCACAATTGAGGAAGAATTTCTTAAGCTTTTGCAAATATAATAGGGAAAAAAATCATCATGGAAAAGAAGTTAGTGCAAGACTGTTTTGTAAAATCTTCAAAATTGAATTACATGATAGTATAATATTTATAGAAAACTAATCAATCACCCAAAGTTTAAAACTGCCATACACTTTATAGAATCACAGAATCACTGAGGTTGGAAAAGACCTCTAAGATCATCTAGTCCAGCCATCAACCCATCACCACGACGCCCACTGAGCTTAATGTCATCTTCCAGTTGATGCCTCTCAGACAAACAAGACTAACAGTATTTAAACAGAAACAATGCAAACTTCAACACTCAAAGGAAGCTCTTGGAATGGGAGAATAGCTCTCTAGACGGGGCTAAACTTTGAGAGGAAATTAGATGAGCCATATTTTTAATTTCAAACTTTATCTAAGAGATGAAAAAGGATCCCAAAATGACACCACACACTGAAGAGCCTACTAAGACATGCTCTGTTTTCTTCCCACAGCACTACTCAAAACACCAGGTTTGGCTAACACATTAGGAAGGAAACCAGCCCTCTGCAGCAGCACCTGAACTGAAGCTCTACATGCAGCTGCAAGGTGGAAGGAAAGACTTGAAGTCACTCCCTCAGGCACTGGAGTACCTTCAGTCACAGCACCCACACGAATGATGCTCCGTCCCTGGAGATCTCAAGACCAGGCTGGACCAGCCTCTGAGCACCCTGGTTGAGCTGTGGGTGTCCCTGTTCATTGTAGGGGAGTTGGACCAGATGGCCTTTAAAGGTCCCTTCCAACTCATTTGATTCTATGAACCAGAAACATCCAGCAGAGCTGATCGGGATCTAATGTCCAACACAGCTATGAAGCCCAACCGATCACGGCAGTGCCAAGCCCAAACACATCTTCTGGGATGTGTCTGCACAAGCCCATCCTAAACCCCTCCAAACTAAAAAGTGCAGGTATGTTTATGGATATTAAGGGTGCATCCAGAGGACAGCAACACTGCTGGCAACACAGCTGGAGGCACACTCTATGAGGAAAGGCCGAGGACACTTGGGTTGTCCAATCTGAAGAAAAGGAGGCCAAGAGGCAACCTCATTGCTGTATGCAACTTCCTGAGCAGGGGAAGCACAGAGTAAGGTGGTGGTCTCTTCTGGCTATAGCTGATGGCAGGATGCATGGAATAACACAAAGCAGCATCAGAGGAGGTTCAGACCACACATCAGGTAAGATTCCTTTACCATGAAGCTGGTCAAACACTGGGACAGGATTCCTAGCAAGGTGACTGATGTCCCATGACTGTCAGAGTTCAAGAGGCATTTGGATAATGCTCTTGATAACGTGCTTTAGCTTTTGGTTAGCCCTGCTAGATGCTCAGGGCCAGGCTGGATGTGCCCTGGGCAGCCTGAGCCTGGGCGGGGGGGGCACCCAGAACACAGCAGGGGTGGGCCTCGAGGGATCCCTTCCAACCCAAACGTTCTGTGACTCTGTGATCTTTAAAGGTCCCTTCCAAAGGAACTACTCAATTCTGTTAGCTGCCTCCTCGCAAAGCCACCACAGATCAAGCAAGGCTGCCCTGAGCTGGAGCTCCTCACCGCTGATGGCCCTGCAGACAGCCACTGAGGCCCAGGCGCAGCACGAACTGCCCCCAACTGTCTCTTTTCCAGTTACCTCACGCGGCCACTCCTCGCTCCCGAGTGGAGGGACCCGGTGGGTGTCTTTCTGCGGCTCTCGGGTGCTCCCAAGCACCGTCAGGAGGCACTGGGCCTGCGGGGAGCGCCGGACCAAGCCCGGTGCGCTAGGGGGGCCGCGGGGTCCGACAGTGAGTCCTGGGGCCGACTCGGCACCGCCCCAGCGCCCCTCGGCATCTCCACGGACCCGCGACTAAGGAGACGCCGGGTCCACGCGCTCGCACACGTCCACCCCGCGGCCTCGAGCTGCGGCCCGCTGGGCCCGGCCCGGCGCGGGAACTCGGTGGGGGCGGCCCCGAGCCCCCTGACCCCACAGAGCGCAGCCGGGCCCTCCTGGCGGGCTCTTACCGAGAGGCGGCCTCGCAGCCGCGCCCGGAAGCGCGTCCCGCATCCGACATGGCACCGGCGACCCCGCGGCTCCGCAGCCGCAGCCCCGCCCGGAAGCGGAGCGCGCGGCGTAGGAAGTGACGCCACCGCCGCCTCCGGGCCGGGGTCGCGCGCGCAGGTGGGGCCGTGCCTCAGCACGGGGTGGGGGCGGGCGGGAGGCTGTGCGCGTGCCGGGTGCCGGTGCGTGCGCCGCTCATCGCCCCCGTGTTTGCTGTAGGGGCTGCGATGCGGAGGGCGTAAGGAGCTCGTCGCTTTGCAGCCGGAGTATCGGAGCCGCGCGACAGGAGCCTGTGGAGAGCCGCAGCCCGGGGTTCTGGTCTGGTCTGCTCGGCTCTGGGTGCTCCGGCTGCTTTCTGTAGTTTTTCTTTCCATCCCCCTTTGAGCAGGCCAAAACTTGCTGGGCCTTTAACTTCAGCTTTTCTAAGAATTCATGTGGTCATCAGAAGAAAAGAAACAAACAAAACAAAAAAGGAGCACAAATACGCTGTGGAAGAACTTTGTGTGATACTGTGGCTTTTCCCTGGAGTGTAAATATAGAAAGATGAGATATCAAAGGCCAAAACACTCAGGAAAAGGACTTTATTTAGAAGAGCATTTGAGGATCCCTTTTATTGCAAAGTAAAGCAGTGTAATCCAACACTGCTGTAAAACTGAGAAGCAGTTCCAGGAACAGAAGTAGAAGGACAAACTTTTTTTAAAAATACATTGTTGCTGACTTGTTATTGCAGCACATTCTCCTGAAGCGTCCTCAAAATTCTTTCACTGTGTACCCTTTCCCTTAGAAGCAAGTTTACATACGCTCTCGAGCTCACTTGCCTTACAGCTGCTTTCTGTGGGTAAAGCACAATTTACAAACCGTAACCCAGAGCGTACACTCTGCTGCAGGCTTCCCGGTAATCCATAGAAGAAGGCACTTACCACAGTTCCACACAGAATAATCTCTTTCCATTTCTCCCCAGAGTTGCCAAACTACAGCTGTCAAGTGCTTTAGGGGCTGAGAAGCGAGCGAGCTCTGCTGATGCATGGGTGGTGAGGGGAGAAGCTGTGCCAGCTGCAGAAGCGCCTCAGCCAGAACGTGCCATCTCAGGAGGGCAGAACTGCAGCGGCAGTTACCTCCAGCTAGCAGGATTTAGGCTTTTAGATGAGGCATCGCGAGCCTTGCTGTGCGCTGTGGTTTGGGTGCCTGCAGATAGAGGGCAAAGCTTTGAACATGGCTGAGGGACATCGTCAGGGAAAAGTCTGGTAAGAGATGCCAGCAGGTGTTCTTTATGAGTGGCTGTACTGGAGGAGAGTCCAGGACAGGAGGGTCTGCATTCCGTTTATGGTCATATTCTGTCCTCTGCCTGGTACGGGACCTGGAATGCACAGCTGGCCCTGGAAGGTAGCATTAGAAAAAGAAGCATTTTTGCTCTTTTGCTTATTCACATGCATAAGCTTAAAAGCTGCTTAAGGATCTTCAGGAGATAATCTGAAGGACCCTCATTTCCACTGAATGTAGGCAGGTCTGATACTAGTGTTGGTGCTATCTTTGGAAAGACTTGTGCTTTTCTTTCTCCAGTAACTGGTGTGTGTGCAAAGGCTGCTGTCAATGCATGTACGTTACAAATATCGCCATGTCAGATACACTTCTGCCATTATCAGCCAGACTCTCCCATGTAGTTTGAGGAACCAAAAATGATTGTAAAAAACAAGTAGCTTCCCTTCCCTGTCCTGCCCAATTTCCTGTACTGGATTGAGTAATTTGGGTCAAAAGAAGAAACCTCAATTGTCTCATGATTTGTAACAGAACTGGGCACCCCTGAAAGACTGTGCTGCCCCACAGCCAGCCCTGAGTGAGGTGTCTCAACTATTTCCCAATTGCGTGAGTTGTTATATCTCTGTGAAGTGCACTGCATCACTGCACAGTTTACTCAGAAAGTGCCTTGACCTAACCTAATACTTCATTTGTGGTAGGGCATTGAGAACCAGTCAGCTTCTTTTCTTCATAGCAGAAAAAAAAAAAGGCTGGGGGAAGAAAATAATGCTCAGTTGCTTTTTACAATCTTCATTTAAATAAGAACAGAGATACAGAAGCATTGTAAGCTTCTTGTCTTCTCATAATAATGCCCATTCTGACAGCAATCTTCTGTTATCCAGAGCTTCCAAAATGAGATTGGATCTCCACAGACACAAATTACTAGTCAGCCAAAAATTACCAAACTGAGTGTGAGAGACCACTTTTTTTTCAAATTCTGCAATCATACAAGAAACCAGGGCAGACAACAGCCCCCTTGGACATAATGCTGATTTGGGTTGGGGGCTGAGGCACTGCCAATTTCTCTTCCTTTTGTTGCCTTTGTCCAATTACTTATCTGGTTCAAAAGCTGGGAGCAAAGATAATTCACAACAGCTGCTTGCAGGCACCCCCTGAAGTATGGATGTGAACAGACCATGGGAGTTGGCAAGAAGGGATCACAGGTGCAGATCTCTTCTTTGATGACTTTGATGAGGAACTCCTTGGACTAGGTCCCTTCTAGCCACTTAATCTTCTTCAGCTCAGATTCTTTACTTCTGAATGGTTCTCCATGCAAGCTACTCAAAAAAGCTACTTGATTTCATTAGCAGCTCAGTGTGTTCCACCAGGTTGTTTGGAAGCCTCTTACAGCTCTGATACTGGACTCTTCCTGGGAGCTGGGCAGGCAAAGGACCATGTATACTGCTATCAGGGCTGACCTAATTTCAATGTACTTTGCTCACTGCAGACACTCGCTGCATTTCTTTCAGGTAAAAGCAGATTGTCTGAGCTGTTGTCAGTGTCCACAATGCAAACAGAAAGTGCTTTTCTCGCAGATTATTACAGGTTTCAGTTCCGCTGGCTGAATGTGATGGAAATCACAGAATGACTGAGGTTGGAAGGGACATCTGAGTCCATCAGGTCCAACCCCTGCTCGAGCAGGGACACCCAGAGCCTCTTGCCCAGCACCATGTCCAGATGGCTTTTGAAGATCTCTAAGGAGGAAACTCTCTGGGTAACCTGTGCCAGTGCTCCATCACCCTCACATTAAAAAGTTCTTCCTGATGTTCAGGAGTAACCTCCTGCGTTCCAGTTTGTGCCCCATTGCCTCTTGTCCTGTTACAAATGAGTGTTCATTCTTCTGTCTAACAGGAAAATGAAAGTGATATCCTGGTCCTCTGTCATGTCCCTCTGTGCATTCTCTTTAGAAGAAATGAGTGACTGATTCATGCACCTCAGTCTCTGCAATCAAAACCGGCTGACCTAGATCCTGATGGCATCGTCTTGGTGAATGGTGCCCTCAATCACTGTGTCTGTGGTTTGCCTGGAGCACTTGCGACTCCCTTTCATGCTTTTCAGATTTTGTGATACATGCTTCTGGAACTTCTTGGTGAGGAAACAGTAGATGACTGGGTCCAACACGCAGTTTGTACTCAAGAGGCACAAAGTCACCTGGTGAGCATCATTGAGTTGCTGGCGCAAATTACAGTTTTCCTTCTTCCATTGCTCCAGAACAGTCAGTGTCCAGGGCAGATCCACAATGTGATGAGGCACAAAGCTTATGATGAACACAACCAGCACTGTGCAAACCATCCAGAGCGCCCTTTGCTTGACATGAGCATTCTTCCGCTGCTGCCCTGACTTGGAAAACAGGGTCCTGATAATGATGATGTTCCAGGCCAGGATAAACAGGAAAATGATGTAGAAGAGGATGCAGATGATGACATGAATGGCAAGAACAGGTGCAACATTGCCAGTAGAGTCATAGCGCTCAAAGCAGCGTGTATAATTCTTTGAGCCAATTTTCTCCACATTAGTATTATCATCAAAAACATAATACAAGGCACTGCCCACTGTTATGATCCAGATAGCTGCTGATAAAAATATACCCCTTCTCTGGGTGGTAAACTGAGCAGCTCTAATGGGATTAGTCACAGCTTGGTAACGGTTGTATGTAATGACCATCAGGAAGGCAACAGAAGAGTAGGTGTTCACGAAAAATAAACAGCCAGCCACATTACAGAGGAACTTGGGCATGAACCAGTCTCCTTGGTGGTGATAGTAAACAATCCACAGTGGCATTGTAACCAGGAAGAGCAGGTCAGCTACTGTCAGGTTCAGCATGAATATCTTGATTTCATTGAGTTTCTTGGTGGGGTAAATACGGCTGAAAATCCAGAGCACGTAGCAGTTGGCGACAAAGCCCAGAATGAAAATGATGCTGTAGAAAACAGTGAAGAGGCTGTAGCGAAACTCAGAGTCTATTGGACATGCACTGCCTTCAGCACCGTCTTTGCCCTCTCCAGACATTGTGCTGCTGAGTAGACACGTGATCCAGAATTTCCTGCTGTAGCTTTTCTTCTTACCTAAAAATAACAAGCATAAAATGAGCTGATTGGTACAGTGCCATTGCTAAGCCAAAACTCACCTTTCATTTTCAGCTGTCTGGAACCACAGGAGTTTTACCCCATGCCCTGGTTCAAGGTACAGGCACCTCCTCTGTCCCCTTGGGTCCTGTCTTCTATGCCATCTCTGTGCCGTACTGTCCTCTATGTCTTTATCCAGTGTTTTTTTTTGCTACAGCACAGATCTTAGATTGCTAATCTCAAAAGACCTTTCTGTATGAGGGTTCATATAATAGATAAAATAATCTCTTACTCTTCTCCCAGCTATATAATCTTTTACAATCAGCATACAGGCTTTCTGTATCTCTTATTTTTCCTCTGGTTCTTTTCTAATGCTTTCTACCTTGCCTATATTTATTTTAACTTAGAAATTCCAGAACTGTAAAGGGATTTACTGAAAATGTCTCATTAGTGCTATTTCCAGAGTTGGTCACTACTTGTTTTTTGCTTACGCTTGTAAAGATTTTCTGTTTTCTTAGTTACAGGCACTGCAAGATCTCACACTGACTTTGCAGGCTGCCAAAGCTCTCAGTATTTTTGCTGAGTGAATGATATGAAAGATGAGTGTCACCATAAAGGGTGGTGGTTTGTTGTATATTCTTGATTCTTAGCTACAGTTCTCTTTCCTTGCTTTTTTCTGTTGTGCCATCACTTGAATTCAGGTTGTCTTCAAATGACTTTCTTTTTTTTTCTTTGCTCTTTTTTCTTTTGCTTTTTTTTTCTTTTGCTACCATTTCTACATCATACGCAAGTGGAGCAGTAGCAATTCTGTGCTTTTGTGTGTTACTAGTGAAGCTACTGACAAGCACAGTCACTAAAGAGATGCCTTCAGTAATTTAATGTTACCAGTCTGCCAGTCTGCACCTCAGTTAGTATTTCTTCAGATCTTACCTATAGTTTTGACATCAAATTTCTGCATCATCAATACTATATGTGTTCTTGTCTCAGGTTTGAGTGGGATTCAGACTATTCCCTTGCATACTTCAACCTGTGTATTTCACCATACAGAGGACATACCGGCCTCTTCTTTTCTCTAGCACCAGCTCCCTGTGTGACGCTCTCACCTCTCCATGACACGATCCTGCAGATCTGCTGGTTTTTCCTCCCTCTAGAAGTCAGGGGAAGATAACTATTGTAGGGTCGCTGCTATGTTGCAGGGAGCCACCAGCAAGAGTATGAGGTTGCTCATTCATGTCACACAAGGTTTGTAACTAGTTGAGCCAACAAAGGGTTTGTAAAATGCAGAACATAGTGGTTTACCATGTAAACTTTACCACCAGTCACGATGCCTAAGCTTGTGCGAGTTAAGATGGTAAAGCCAAGTGCTGCACATTGCAGTGTGCCTGTCTTGGCTCTGCCAGCCCCAAAGACAACAAATGTTTTGCCCAAAGACTGCTTCCTCTGGGCAAGCACCCTCCACCTCAAAACTTTGCATCTTCCCCAGCAGTAGGGGCATGAAACCCCAACTCACCCTCTGAGTTGAGACACTTTTGTACCCATGTGCTGTTGGTTCCTCATTTACACAGCTGCAATTTTCCTCTGCAAATAGGGAAGTCAGCTCTACCTCAAGAAAACTCCCCTTTTCCTCAGAAAACTCTTCAAATGCCTTTGTACTTCTTCCCAGCTGTGAGGAGGGGAAGGTAGCAGTCATCTTCCCAAGCCTGTCTCTCCTTACTCCTCACAGGTGCCTTACAGACATGGCAACTACAAATGTCCACAACCTGTTGCTGGACCTTCCCATTGCTGCTGGACAGCACTGTCTTTAAACTCAGTCCTTCAGCCACCTTCCTTATGAAGAGACTCCAAAGCCTGGGGATTACCAAGTAACTGCGGTGGTGCTGGTAATTGGCCTGGTGACACACACATCTGTCCTCTTTCACCCTCATCTCTGCCATCCTGCTGAGATGCCTCACACAGCCCTGACGGGGTTTGGTAGAGCTCATCTTTCTTGACAGCAGTCAGCTGTGCAGTGCCAACACCAAGGTCCTTCAGGGAATCTCAAGGGAGTTGTTTTTTCCTTCTTGATTGTCAAGCCAGATATTCTGTAACATACAGCTAGAAGAGAGCTTGGCACCATTCCCCTCTAAACTTACTCAATACCAGTTTTACTCTTCAGCCAGAGGAACCATACAGAGTATCTCACTCAGCCTTTCCTATTGAAGCAGTTCCCCTTTGTATAAAACACATAAACGTTCTCTGTGCCAGCCGAAGGGAAAACGGGTTTGGGCCAGCAGATATGGATCCCGTTCTCTGCTGCATCAGGCTCCACTGCATTACCAAAACCCCAGGTAGCTGTAGCCCAGAGCCACTGGTACACTAGTACATTAACCGATAATCCAAAGTGGTATCTGTCGTTTCTATCGTCAACTCCACTGTACGCAGAACTAGAGGTGGAAGTAACCATCTACACTGCAGAGTATGGCTGGGACAAATGCAGGCTCTGGTCCCAATCTCTCCAATGAGCCATGCTCTCCCGGTAAGGATTTACTGGCTGATGGCTACAAGGTGCAAAGACCAAACTAACAAAAGCTACGTCATCAGCAGAAGTATTTAAGCAGAAATAGTGCCAATAAAATCTATTCTGTGCTCACCACAATCAAAGGGATTCAGTGCAATATGCCCATCTTCAGTGTTAGTAGAGACGGGTGTCCTATTGAGGGTACTCGGTCCTCTTCCAGATGTATTCTCTGACCAGAATCTGAAAGGTCTCCACAAAGGCAGCTCTCAAGAAGAGGACACCAGAATGGGAGCAACTGCAGCATGACTGCAGAGTCACTAGAGAAGAGGAAATGTGTGACATCAGCTCAAAGGAAATGAGAAATAAAACAAACTGCAGAGGAAAGGCAATCGACCACAGCAAAGATGTGGAAAGTCCTTAGAGCTGTTTCCTCAAAGTATCTTGTCTTCTGATAATCCTAAAAGAGGGCAGAGTTGAAATTTTCCTCTAAAAGCAGAATAGGAATCCACTGTCTGCCCCTGTTTGGACCTAGGATTAGATTTGAACATCCTTCTTCCAAACAGAGCAGTGGCAGAAGCCAGAAGAGTTTTGACCTAACTCCAAGGAAAGAAGTGCTAGGAAACTCACCTATCTCATGGATAGACTCATTCTCTAGCAGAGTCTCCTTCACATTTGTGTTTGGGATAAATAGGCCCAGGAATACAGCCATGCCAAGTCTGCTTTTATCTCAGGGACCTTCAGCAGACACTGACACAACAGTGTGGCAGATCTTCGCCTGGACCATTTGCCATCACATCCTGACCACCATTATATGGGACAGCCTGAAGACCACTCATCACAGTGATGCAAATTGATGCAGTGCTCGGGGACACCAGAGACAAGCAAAGCTGCACACACAGTCCCAGCTAAGCCAGCAAGTTCCAAGTTGCAGCTCCCATGCTGATGGTTGACCTGCTTGCTCTCCATGCAGGCCCTGCTGTAACACCTACACATGGAGACCTTGGACCTGCAGACACCTTCAGAACTGCAGCAGCATGTTTGGTGTCTGCGTTCAAGGTGAGATGTGTAGGAATGGAGCCACGCAGTCTGTCACCAGCACAAAGAGGTGCCTGAGCCCACAACAGGACTGCTGAGGAGCAGCATGGGCCCAAGTGGAGGTGGTGAGGATCCTGACCCTTCGTGGGCCAGCCAGTGCTCCATTTATGCCCTGCCCAAGAGAGTAATTCTGGGAACTTAAATTAAAAACAAACTAAAAGCACTCCAGGGAGGTTGGCTGGCAACCTGTCAACTTTGGACAGAGCAGCCGGTGAGGATGTCTTGTCACCGGGGGAAGGGAGTCACTAGCAGAGGCTGCAAAATTGCCAAACAAAGCACAGTGTCCTGCCACAGCCAAGTTCTTGGAGGAAATGAGAGCCCAAGAGGTTTGGGGTAGGAGAGTAGTTCTCGGCAGTAATCAGTCCCTGGTCTTCTGGAACTACACCGCTGCTGTTTCCAAGTGCGTGATATTGAATCCAGTGTTAAACTGCATCTCGAGTTTGGTGGCCTGGCTTTTTGAGTGGCCTTGGCAGTTTTTGTCCACTCTGCTCTTACTGTTGGTTGCTACTCTTCCAGTCCTAGGGACACACACAGAGTCTGGCAGCACTGATTGCCATCTTGAGCGTGCCTTTACTTTTATCATCAAAATGTGCAATCTACTCAGAAATATCTTTTACTATAACTGATTCCCACGTGATGCTGCTAACGAGCGTTAATGGTACTTTTGGTTGTTCTGTGTGGGACGCAGGATCCTGGAGCATCTCTTCCAGGTGACGCTGTTCGGAGCTAACTTCAGGCTGGGAGGCAGTGGCACCACATCAGGTTTCAGGGCCAGCACCTGCTCCTGCCACGCACAGAGATGCATGCTGCCTCTTTGGATGCACTGAGTGTCCCTGGCGAGTTTTCTTGTGCTTGTCTCCTTCTGAGACAGAGCCTGTTAGCAAAGTACTCATTTTTGGTGACCACATATTAGTTCTGCAGACATGTGGTTTAGAAAAACATGATACAATTAACAAATATCTGGAGGTCATTTTCCAAGAGCAAACATTTTATCAATGGAGAAAACCTCACTGTGGAGTGCAAGCAGAGGGGCAGCATTTTATCAGGCAGGCTCTGCACGCTCTCAGCTGCCCCATTCAGTGACAAAAGCAGTGGGCATGGAAGGCAGCACGGAGCCACTGCCAGCAGGATGGGAGCTGTGCGCTGCTGTGCTGGGCGAGCACAGGTGGGTGCTGGTGCCGGGCACTGGGGCGGAGTGCTGCAGTGCCAGCAGGGTCTTTGCAAGGAAGTTCCTTTTGAGCCACAGTGGCTGTGAGCTGATGCTAAGCACTATTGTCTGTGAGCTTCCTCTGCTTGTCTCACACCCACTTGTGCTTATTGCAGGAAAGAAATGCTAAATAAACCCTGTAGCTTTCCTCTGCAAGCTTTTCAAAGCCTGGAACAACACATCTCCTGATTACCAAGTCTGCAGGAATGTGCCAAGGACCTTGGGTTGCTCAGCTGGGAAATGCCTCTCTCAGCTGCTGAGAGCCATGTAGGGCAGCGAGTGGCTGCCCCCAGTCACTGTCCGACAGCTGCAGAGCAGCCTGGGGCTGGCAGAAAGTGGTGCTGCTGGAGCCGGGCTCCGCACGGCTGTGATCGAGGGGAGCCAGGCAGACTCTGGCTGGGTCTGGCACACAAACCCAGTGCACAGCATCTGGATTTGTATGTCACAGCTCAGGGCTGCTCGAAATCCAGGTTTCACCTCTGCATCCCTTTGAGCAGGAAATCCCCATGCACCAACCCCAAGTGCTGGGGCTGTCCAGCACGACTGCAGCAGGAGCCACACTCCCCAAGGGCCGAGGAGGACATGTTGGGGTCCCCACCTTGTTACAGGATCATCTTAAAACACAGCCCTCAGACAGACAGCAACAGGTCGTGCTGCCCAGCTGGGTCCCTGTGCTCCCACTGCCCCAGTCACAGCGGTCACCTCTTCACCAGCCCCACGCTGCCGCCGTGCCGTGCCCCTGCCCCTGCCCGCTGCGCTCCGTGTGAACGCACATCTCCCCTGGGCACCCAGGCAGGGAGGGTGTGGGTGGGCACAGGGCAGAGAGCTCTGGGGAAAGCACAGCCAGCCGCTGTCCCACAAAGAGGCAGAGCAGAAAGAGCCAGTGGAGCTCAGAGAGGAGGCGAGTAGAAGGGACAGATCCCCTTACCTCAGCACCATCCGGCCCAGCAGCCCCAGCCCTCCATGTCCATGCTGCCACGGAGCTGCCAGCAGCATGCCTGTGCCTGGAAGGAGCTGCTGCCGGGAGGAGTGAGGACAGGGACAGGAAAGAAGGCACTGGCGTGCAGGTGAGTGACTCACTTCCCTCTTGGCACTTGCAGCACAGCTCAGACTTGCCCCGGCCGCACACCACCAACCTCACAGCCCTTCCTTGAGCAGGCAGCAGGGAAGCGGCTGCACAGGCCGTGGCTCACTGCCCTCTGGCATCACCCCATGTCCCGCAGCCCTGGGACGGGGCAGCCCTGTCTGCAGCATCTCCACACTAGGGTCTGGGCTTGGTGTCCTCTGGGCTCCTCGTTTCCTGAGAGGCCCCGGGCTGACAGCCAGCACAGCAGCGAGCTCTTGTTCCAGTACCTCAGCAGTGAGGCAACATAGGCAAGAGACTGCTCGGGGTGGGAGTCCCAGTGGGCGATGGGGAAACACCAGCCAGAAAAACATTCCAGGCAGTGGCAGCAAGTTCCCTTGTCCTCTCTGCAGCTGTATAAACCCCGCTCAGTCCTTGTGCTCCTCTGTCCCACCATGGTGGACAGGATACGCTGGGGACTCACTTGGCTTGTTGCCGTGGTCCCGGGGCATGCAGCTCTGGCAACGCCATGCTCAGGTTCCACATGGGATTTCCCCGGGTGTGCACTGGCATCACTCAGACCGTGAGCACAACTCCCGTCTGAGTCACTCCTGTTGTAACAAGATCACACGATTCTGTCAGCTGCCTCCATTCACTGCAGGCTGTTTAACAAGGAAATGCAGTTGGGTTTTCTTTCTTTTAACAGGAGCTGGCACCAGGAAAGGAGGCATGAGGATTCCAAGAGCTGAGGCATCCCCAAAGGGCCGGACAGTCACTGCTTGTAGGTACCCAACAGCATGGTGAAGGTGCATCATGTACAACCTGGCCGTCACCAGGAGGAACAGGCACATTCCATAGTCCCCTCACCTAAGCCTGCAGACACCAAGCTGCAAGTGTATGCAGAGCTGCCTTCAATACTCCAGTTTCCCAGCCACACAGTGAAGCTGCACTATTTAACTACCTACAGCCTTTCTCAACAGAGAAGGTTGCCATCATGCTCTCATTGTGAATAGGGAAAATCTATGCTGGGAAGAGCGTGCCCAGCAGAGCGAACTGCAGTCAGTGTCCCCTCTGCTTGGTGCTGGTGCTGCACCTGGAGCACTGCGTGCAGCTCTAAAGGGATGTGGAGATGCAGAGAGGGCCTGGCAGGCAGCTGCCCAGACAGGGCCGCCTGCAGTTGGAAAGGATGCACGTGAGCAGATGGGTGACAGGTAAATCCCATTGTTTATTTTCAGGTTACATTCTTGCTTGCTTTAGTGAGAACACTGTTTTGCCTGTGAAGCAAGAGACTTTGCACCTGAGTTTAATGTTAATGCTACATCTGTACTTCTCTGCTGCTGCAGGGCAACTGAATATCCCAGAAGAGGAACCTGAATGAAGCAGAGGCTGTAACATGGGAGAGTCCAGCCTGGTGGTACAGGAGAAGTTGAGCTAGAGATCTGCTGGAAATGAAAGACCCAATTCCCCCCAAGCGCGTGCCCGTTCTTGCCTGGGGAGTCTGAAGGCTTTCTGTGCCCGTTTTGTGCACAATGCAAAGTCCAAGCAGCACAAAGTGTTACCAGAGCCAGACCTGCAGGCACTGCCAGCAGCCAGAGGAGCACGGCTGCTGCAGGAGCTCTGCGAAATGAGGAGAGGAGATCGGAATCCACCGAGGCAGCCCCGTGTGCTGCCAGGGGCTAGGACAGCACCTGGTGCACAGGACAATGCTCGTGTCCCACTTCTGCATGTGAACCGCAGTCCTTGGGGCTCAGCTGCCCGGGCGGGGAGGCCTCACCCACAGTGCTGCCAGTAAGAGGAAAAGGAAGCCAGGACGGCCCACTGACCCAAGATAACAGTGCTGCAACAGCTCAGCTCTTTTTGAGGATAGCTTGTTATGCCAAGCCCAACCTCTCACAGCTTCCCTAGTTTCAGTTGTTTTAAGAGAGCATAGACTAGGAAAAAAACCTCCCATTTGGAAGGAGAGGAGAGCACCTGCCCTTGATCTCTCCCTCCTGGGTCCTTCTGTCCAGCACTGCCATACCTATAGGCAATCCCCCAGAGCTACAGTTATGCTCCCGAAATCCGAGTTACTATGGCCCAAGGAGACATACTGGAAGAAAGAAGGGTTTTCCATGCATTGACAAAGAAAGACAGAACATCTCTTTAGGGAAGAGGACAGCTGGAAGTAGATACAGCCACGCAGACAGCATAGGGAAGGTTGTGCTGGATCCCAGCCACCTGGCTCAGCACCACGTCCAACAGCAGCCAGCAGGTGCCAAACAGAGGAAGGCGAGCACACTGCAGTGCACCCCTTATCCCACTCCACAGCACCTGCCAACATGTGGCACAGACTTCCTCAGCCAGCAGTGATATCAGGATCCTTACATAGCCTGATGGCATCTATTGGTGTGAACACATGTATGGGTGAAACAATTATTAGACATTTTTGACCTCAAAAATATTCTATGTTGAATTCTACAATCCACTGCGGGAAAAATATTTCTGTGTCTTTTCAACCAATTTCTTGCTGATTTCCCTCTATAACCTCTTGTTCTCAGGTTCAGAAAAAGAACGCCTTTTGATGACCTGGTTTCTTCTGTACCACCGCTTGTTTTCACAAACCTTTTTTGAAGGCTATACAGTAAAGCATGTATAAAAACAGTCATCCATGTAAACTGTAAGGCATGTCTACAACACAGCTTCACAGCGAGAAAGACAATTTTCCATTTCCTTCTCTTTGCTAACAGAGCTCTGATTTACTCACTCCTGTGGCTGAGTGACTAAGAGGGTTCCTGAGCAACAGCAGCAAAGTTAGAGCACACGACTGTGTGCAGCAAACTAAGATAAAGTTTAAGTAACACAATGGTTTATGTCTCATCAAGAACAGATTTCATCTCCGTCTTATCACCCAGGCTTTCTACAGGTGTCATAACTTGGTTTAGGCGCTACTGAATGGCTTTTCTACACAGCAAAATCTAGTTTCTCATGTGAGCATCTTGTGAAACGTAGACCTCTCCACATGTTCAGGGGACACCCCACTCTCATCCCTAGAAAGGCAGGTCCTGCACACTGTCCCCTTTAATCCAAAAGGGAGGAGATTCCTATTGCAGTTCCCCTTTTTTATCTTCAGGTACAAGTTACAAAGGTTTCCACCCCACTATTACTGAACGCTGTGAATTGCAGATGAAGGGGAAGGCAACCTCCTTGCCTGAGAAGGGAACCAAAACCTTTAGGAACAATTTTGGGATTCCTAGAAAGAAGAGCTGGACTGTAGTAGACCATTGTGTACGTTCTGTGGAAAATGACACAGAAGTTATTTCCACAGAAAACTAAAGCCAAGTCCCTACTGAAAGGTGCTTCTGTATCTATCTGGTACCTTTTTCCCTTCCCAAAGGAAAAAATCTCCTTAGTCCTATCAATGTATTGTCTAGTTTTACATACCAAGGACAAATACTTTAGTCTACATGCAGCACTTACCCAAAAATAGCTCCAACGAGGAAAATCTGAGGTCTTTTAGGACTCGCATAATCTCTACCTCTTGAAAATGAACAGTGTTTCATTCAGTCTATCCTTCTGTCTTGGCACACACTGCAGAGGTCAGGCAATAGCCCAGTCTGCATCTGCTGGGTGCCCACACTGTGCTCTCACTCACTTCCAGCCAAGCAATTCAAACCAGTTTGATTTTACAAAGCCTGAGTAAAAGGATTAAAATTAACCTCCCGGGTTCCCTTCAGTGGAGCAGGGAAACATTCGGCAAAGCGCCAGTATTTTGTTATTGCTAAAGCCCACCCAGCAGATGGGAAGCTCCACAGAACTTGGCTGAGCAGATAAGGCAGGAGAAATACTGCATATTTAGCCACGCAAACATATCATAGGCAGGACAGGAAGAAAGGGAACAGGAACAGCTAAATTGAGAGTGAACAACCCCATTTATAAGACACACATTTTGCTGCCTCAACCAAGGCATACCCAGTGGAAAAAATGACTCAAATTGTAGAACGTAAAGGCTACGCTCTTTGGGGCCAGTGGTAAGTCACTCTGCTGGTTACATTCTCAAAAATCTTTGCATTTCTGAGAAGCAGGACCAGAAGCTTTACATGGGTTGTAAAAACATTTCAAGTTCTCCTGGGACTCATCTTGAGCTACCTCAAAAAAACTGTGAAGAGAGGATCGGAAAGGTCAGTACCATGTGTCAGCAAAGACATTAAACCATCTGAAAGGAAATGCTACCAGCAAGACCAATGTCTCAAAATCAAAAGCAATGACTGGGAGAAAAGTCACTGGGAGAGATCTCTAAGCAAGAAATACTTGGAAGGGGAACTAAAGCAAGCCAGTCAGCATGTCTTCTGGGTAAGAGACTCCAGCTGGATCTTCTGCACATTGCAGCGCTCTATTCCTCTGAGGTACTGCCCAGCACTGCCCATTTCTTACAGCCCTTCATCCAGGAAGCAGAAGGGATAGCATCTCAGAGATGACACCTCAAAAGCTAACTAACATTTTCACCAGAACAACTGGGTCTAACTGTTGCCTTAAAAAGGAAGTTGTCCCACCACAGCATTCCCAGTTGATGAAGGAACAAGCTATGCCAAGCTATGCCATAACAAGCTATGTTATTTTTAGGGTATGTTTTGGCACTTGAGGCTCAGCTTGAGCTATCTGGAAAATAGAAGGCTCCAGCAAGACCTCATTGCAGCCCTTCAGCGTTTAAAGGGAGCTTATAAACAAGATGGAGAATAACTTTTTACACAGCGTGATAGTGATAGGACAAGGAGGAATGGCTTTAAACCAAATGAGGGGAGATCTAGGTTATACGTGAGGAGGAAATTCTTTACTTAGAGGGCGATGAGGCCCTGGCACAGGGCCCAGAGCTGTGGTGCCCATCCCTGGAGGTGCTCAGGGCCATGGATGGGCCCTGGGCAGCCTGAGCTGGGGAGCACCCAGCCCATGGCAGGGGTGGGGCTGGAGAATGTGAGGTCACTTCCAATCCAACCATTCTGTGGTTCTATGATACGATTCCGTTTATTTACTAGGTTATACCTAGGAGGCCAAAAAAAAAACCAAAACACTTTATATTGCATTCACATAGCAAAAAGGAAATGTATGTTACTGTTCTAAGAGCTAGTTAATGTATAAAACACCAAAATACCTTAGTTTAATTAGGAAGGGATGTCTCACTTTCTGTCTGGTCACACAGACCACTGTATTACAGGAAAAGAAGAAATGAAGGCAAGTGGAAAACACTAGCCACCTTTCAACAAATACATCTAAGCCCCTGGCTGTATCAGAAAGCACTACTTCCTTGGGAGCTGCTTTTCCTGCGGAAAATTGTATGGTAACACAACTCGATCATGTCACGCTTCTGCAGCATGCAGAAAAAGTGCAATTATCAAAACTTACTGGAAGATGGACATCTCTTCAGGACCAGCAGAACCGATCTTTCTGAAGAGAGACCTTGACTATGCCTTAGACACAAAAATCAGCACAATGGATTGAACTTGTCTGAACATAAGGGTATATATGACAAGTCTGAGTGAAAGGAACATGCTAGAGGCAGTGAGGAGAAAGAAAATCAGTATCTTCATGGGGCATCTACCCATGAGACCCAGGCATGAGGACTGCCATCAGGACATAAAGGAAGAGTCTCCAAGCTCAGATGAAGGTCTCCAGAGTTCACCAGGTACATGTGAATCTGTAGTACTCCCCACATTGAATGTCTTTAAATAGTTGAGAATCTCTTCAAAACTCAAATGCACACCTGAAGCACAACTTTAAAAACCAAAACTCATAAATTTCAGTTGATGCCATACCTCTGAGGAGTTACACTCCCCCTAGCAGGTGTGTAAGTCTTCCCACTCCTTCCACACTCCCCTCAAAGGCATGGCAACAAGATCAGGATTCAGTATGGACTCTGGAACGCCTGCATCCAGTCAGGCAGCATCCAGGAAAGAGATATCCTCTCCCAGTCCTCCCTGTTCCCACACTGGAGGACTGTTAGTTCAAAAGTCAAGTCACATCAGATTTTGGAATGACTGCAAAACCTTACCAGGGAAAGCATCACTGAGCAGCAGCAGTGACCAGCACTCAATTTGCAATTGTATCTTTGAATAATTCCATAAAAAAAAAAAAAAAAAAAAAGGTAACTTGGGTAAAAATTTATTTTACATAGAGACCATTGCAACTTAACTATTGAGACATTATTTTACCTTTACAGAAAGTGACCAGCTGGTCTGAGATTAACAGAAGTCGAAGCCTGAGAGCTGGGATTTCAGTTTGGAAATCAGATCTTGGGGAAAGAATCCTTCCAAGCACCACAGTCCGGTAAGGAGCTGCAGGACTTTTAACTGCAGGTCAGCTACACTGCACAGTGCTGGAAGCAGACTCTCAGAGTTAGTCTGGACCTTTCCAAAGCTCAGCTTGCTGAGAAAGATGATGCCAGGACAGGTACAGATGCATTTCCGACATTTTGTTCAGCTCTCAAACTAGAAATGAATATGGTGAAACAGCACAATCTCTGTAAAGTACAAAACATCGAGTTACAGGGCAGCAGACAGACAGGACAGCAATAATGGGAGGACCCTCCTAAGCCAAATACTCTACATTTAGCGGGTTCCTGGCTGGGTTCATACTATCGCCCTAGTTCAAATGGACTGAGTACAAAAAATACTTTGACCAATAATTAATTGTACTGGAAACAAACAGTCTACTAAAAAGCAATTCTTACTCTAGGTGCCAATGAGTCCTTAAAAGCAGGGAGGGGACTGAGGATCTGCACTTGGGCAGTGCTGCCAAGATCATTCGCGCTGCTCCATTTTTACTTTGGGAGGTCTCAGGAAGGTCCTGTTTTTCTTTTCTTTCTTCCCCTTTGTATTTGCCTGGAAATTTCTCCAGCTGTCCACACGACCATCCCGACTTTCCTGGAAACAAAAGAGGGGAAGTGGAGGGTTAACAACTGCAAGAGCCAGAGAACAAGCTTTGCATACTAGTTTTTCGAGAGATCAATATCAATTTGCCCCTTATCCTGCACCCTGACAGCCAGGACAGACAGACACTGAAGAGCCAAAGCAACAGATGTAGCACAGCAGAATCACAGGTGAGCTCACAAACATCAGTGTAAGCAATATGCTGGTTTCTTCTTTCAAAAGCAACGAGCTTGGGATGTGCAGTCCTGATTAGAGTCTACTGAACCCTCCTATGTGCAAAGAAAGCAAGAACCATGGATGTTTCCAATCTATCAGCCCAGAACATGCAATTTCCTTACTCTCATATCCTTGCAACAGCTCTCCTTATGCTGCAGCTTAGAGGCAGGAAGAAGAGAAGGACAACGTATTTCTGTCTTCTTTCATGCTTCCTGCCCCCAGGCTTCACAACAAAGATGCAGTAAGAAAAGGTCTCTGGTGCACCCTTTTCTCCTCTTTCTGACCCACCCAGAGAGCAGCAGAAGCCCCTCCTGAAAAAAAGACTCCCCACAAACCCAACCTATGATCCCTAAAGGCTGAAGGTTTCACACAGTAGGACTGAACAAGTCCAGGGACGATTCACTTCACTGTGTGAACCACGTGCTCAACACCCTTCTGAATATATCTGCCTGTAATACTGGTGCTGCACACAGGCTCAGGCTACAATAGCTGCTCTCCTCACTCCCACCCTTCTTCTGTGGCTGTATGGCAGAAGGCCAGTCATTAGCAGTGATCTGGATGATGGGACATAGGGCACTTTCAGTAAGTTTGCAGATGACAGAAAAATGGGATGCTCCACTGATATACTAGGTGCTTGTGCTGCCATCCAGAGGGACCTCAACAAGCCAAGTGTACCAAGTGTACCAAGTCTCCTTTTTTGGCCAAGTGTCATTTGTGATATGCCTAGACCTTGAATACAGAGTGGAAGAGGTGAAGAGAAGCGATAATTATTCAGACCCTTGAGATACAGATTCCCTAAGTGTTAGCAACCAGACTGAAAAGTACCAACATAGTTCACATCAGTGACTGAACAGCTATCAGATCATGATTACTGGTCACCAGTGACCTGGGCTAAGAAGCAATTTCAATTTCTGACTCGGGGTAAGTATAAGCTGCTGACAGAGCTGAAAACAACGCATGATACACCTGCTTCTCAAAAGGTGATATCAAAGCTCTATCAGACTTCTGCAGGACCTTTTTATTCAACATTTATCTAAATCATCTTAGAGCACCCACAGACAAAAATTCTTTTTCTCTTGGGGCATTTCCAGCAGCATAACCAAGAATTGCTGAGGCTCATCCTGTAAGTGGCATTCATTTAAGCTGCTGATTACCTCAAAGTTCTTCTGCCATTCTCGTTCTCGTTTAGCTTTCTCCTGTGCTTCAATTTCCTCTTCCCTTTGTCGTTTCCTGGAAGGGAAGCCACAAAAAGGTTATGAACCACAAGCATCTACTTTGAAGAAACACAGTGCCACTTTCAAAACATCTCGGAAAGCTCTTCTGACTTCTTGGCAAATTAATGTCCTTATCAGAAGGGATAATATGCACACCTGTGGTTGCACAGCAAAAAAATTCAGTTTCAAAACTGGAGCGAACAGAGATAATGGTTTGGCTGACAGCATACACCTATTTTATTTTTCTCTGGCTCACGCAAAACAAGTTGGAATGATTAATAACTCTAGTGATAAGTCTCTAAAACAATTGAAATTACACAATTTGAGAAGTTAATAAACACAAGAGCATGCAAGTAAGAATGAGATTTTTTTCTCTAATTTTCATCTGCAGTCTTCTGTAGTGTCCTGCAATCACCTACCAGATTGCCTTCACTGAACATTAGAGAAGCCTTGCTCTATGAAGTGCATGTACAGCATGTACTCAGGCAACAGGTGATCATAACACTAAAAATAGTTTAGGATCACACATACCACAGGGTATTTCTGACACTTACTTAAAATTAAAAATCAATTCTTTGCATGGTAACAATATGCAAAACCATCTGACTGTTTTTGCTGGCCTCCACAAAGTATATAAGAATACCAAATACATCAGTACCTTAGAAATAGGCGTGAAAGTTTCCTGTTTGCATTTTTCAAGCACAGACCTCTATAATCAATAGAGCTGGTGGAATCTACATCGCTGGAAGTATTCAAGCCCCATTTTGACAGGACTCACGTTAACCTAATCCAGATGTCCTAATCCAGGACCAGATGATTCCCAAAGGTCTGTGTGAACCTAGACTTTTCTCAGATTCTGTAATTTCTATCTTCTCCAAGGAAGTATGAGAAGGAAAGAGCCTGAACTGCACAAACAGAATGCTACTCATACCTTTCATGCATTTCTTTAGCTTCTCTTTCTTTCCTCTTAATTTCCAGTTCAGCAAAGAGCTTCATTGTCTGTTTGTATACAGCTTGTTTGAACTGTAAAACACAAATTTGGTCTTAAAATAATGCACATTTACACAGAGAAGTCTATTTTACAGAAGAATGTAAGAAGCATAAAAAGAAAGTAAAGCATATGTATACCCACAAAGTCTCATATCTTGCTTTGAGAGCAGTCAGTACCAGAGACACAGGAAACGGTATAAACCACCAATTATTAAATTCTCACCCTGACATCACCAGGAAACAACTAGATAATAGCCTACTAATACCTCATTTTCACTTGTATTAATGAAGCTGTGCCTAAATAGAATTGTCCATTTTGAGCTCTCTTACTCTCCTGTCGAGTTCTGCAATGCCATGATAACTGACATACAAAAAAAAGGTAAAATGGTCACTGTATAGATGGTAATTTCCCAGCAGACCTTATTGATGTGTTGTAACAGTCTAGCCTGGCTTTCCAGTGGAAAATATCAGTATACTTAAAACAAACTTAAGTATTAAAGAACAACGTAAGACTTCTGAAAATCAATGAATAATAAGACTGTTATGGAGTGATACCAAGAGGGAAAAAATCACTTCATAGAAAAAAAAAAAAAAGGTGAATATAGTAAGACTAATAATGTCAGTGTTTGAGAATCATCCATCATTCTTTTAAAGCCTCAAGTATCACTTGACCTTTTCAGACTAAATACCAGGTAAGAGGAGCTAAGTTATGTCATGCCATTTTTAATAAATGTTTTGTTGCAGAACAGCAAATCTATCTTCAAATGCTATTTGCAAGAAACAACCCAAACAATTCTTACTACAAAAGCACACTTTAGACATGCTGCAATAGGTTCTATACATGCCTCTGCTGACAGCAAGAATGCCACAGTTCCAGCATTCAGAATACAACAAAGAATTTGATTCAAGAACAACTGTGTGATGGACAAGCACTAATGCTTTGCTCCTAGGAAAGAGCAGGACATTTTAATGTACATAATATTGTATTTCCTCTTTGCACTACATTCAAACTACTTCCAGAAAGACATGGATATTACTCAATGAATTGTACAACTTCTACAGTGACTTATTTATTCTTCCATAAATGAAAGGATTTACAACACTCTAAGAAGCATAATAAATATTTGCATACTGGTTTTGATTATTAATTTCTCAAAAAACATTCTGTACTCTTCAGTCTCTCTGAAGCATACGACTTACGATTTCAGGGTCATCCTCTTCTACATTGGGAGGTTTTCCATCCTTCTTCAACTGCTTCTTTTTTTCTTTCACCTAAAGATTAAGAATGAAAGTAAAAGCCTGCAAAGTTTTATAGGGCTTCCATGACTGTATCTAAGCAGTTCTGTATTCTGTTTGAAGAACTTTGCATGACCCTGAGTTCTTTATTTGGTTCTACGTTTTATTTAGATCAATATTCTGGCCCTGCGCCCAAACAAATGCACATGATCACTGTCACAAGAACTGCAGTAATTGAAAATACAACGCTAGATACTATTCATCCAACACAATCCCTTTCTTTTGTTAGTTAGTTTTTAAGGTATATCTATACCCAATACGCGCGATCTGAAATAGCAGGAAGTTTATTTTACTTTGCAATACTTGAAAGACTAACAACAAGAAGCAGAACATAACGTGTTCCTTGATTTACAGTATCTGAGTTCTCCCATATCATCTACTTTCACAAACTTGTTGTGTTTAGTCCGTTCATATCACTCAACTAACTTCTTAGCCATTGCAATCCAAGCTCCTTTCCTTATCTTGTAGGTCATTTTCCCCAAAACTTCCCAGACTCCAGCTGTCACCACCTATTTTCTTCCCCTACCCATATCTGAACTGCATAAATCATTCATAGACTCAAAAAAAAAAAAATTTAGGTCAGATCATGTGGTTTGACCTAATTATTTCAAGTACTGAATTTCACTGAATTATCCTGCACTGAGCTCAACAGCAGTCTCGGAAAAAGCACAGTTGTTCATGCACTGAGAAGCTCAGTGTCTACCTGCACAGCTGCACTATGGGTTTTCCTCAGCTCACCTTTTAATGACTTAAACATGTAGAAGGCATACAAGAAAACAAATTAAAAAGGACAGACTATGGAATACTTACAGTATGTTCCACATATTCTTTTCCTGCCTGTATCACATCCAAGGCCCTCTTCTTTTGCTCCTGATCTAGCAGCAACTTGTATGCTTTATCTACAGCTAATGAAAAGCATCAACACTAATAGCAGCAGTAGTCACATTCAAAAGGCATCACAAGATTGTTACTTTGTAGGCTTTTGAGGTGTTTTCTGTTCCCCCTCTCTGCCCCCCCAATATACCTAGATAAGTGATACCATGACAAGTCAAATGAGATCTGGAGTATGGTAGCGTCAGTGACTGTCAGACACCTCGAGTTTGTCCTATCATGTGATTTAGTTACAAGGTACAAGGCTAAGTTTAAGGTTGGTAATGCCTCGTGGTAATGCAAAGCATATATCTGAAACCAACGCTTCATTTCTGTCGTGTGGTCTTTGAAAAAAATCTAATGTACAGAATAAACCGTTTTTCTTGAACTACCCTGGAACCCAGCCATGTGTTTCTCTCTATTGCGATCTGACGATGCCACTACTGCCACCTAGTGAAATTCTGCTCCTGAAATGCCAACCCACGCATCTGCTTCTCCATCACCGAAAACACCTCTGCAGCAATTTTGCCCCCCGGTGGGGCCCTCCAGCCCTTACAAGCATTTAAACCAGTTACAGAAAAATAGTGGTGCAACTACGATCACACACCAGTCCAGAAAAGGTTGAGAGAGAGCATTACCTTCAAATGCCTTCTGGGCTCTATCTGCATCGTCTTGATTTTTGTCTGGATGTACCAATATTGACAACTGCAAGAGAAAGAATCTTGCTATCAAGATCTTTGTAAAAAATAAAGACTACTTCAGTGATTTCTGTGAAATGAAATAGTCTCAAGAGGAATCAGAAGGAATCACATTCCTTTGTATAAAGGCAAATCAGCTGACAATATAGTAGAGTAAACATCAGTAAAAGCTTTTAAAGAATTCTCACTGAAAATCAGGTACAACTTCCAGAACAAAAAGCCTAATGAAAGTTGCATTTGTGCCATACAGAACAATACAAACACCTTTCAGCTGCAGTAGCCTAGAGCTGATACAAACCCTTTGTTCACAAAAGTTTTGTATCCCTGGTCTTAAGAAGAAACAAATCTACAAAGACCAATCTCAGCCAAAGTTTACCTCTTATTCTTCATCTCCCAACAATTTCTCTAGCATCTCCAGGGCTATTTAAATATTAAACTAGTTAAAAGGATAGATACATTTTTCCTCAGACTCCTGCAGCCCTCTGCAAATTGCATCTCTGTGCTGCATGCACTAATCAAAACTCAAATTTCTCCTGCAGATTTGGCAACAGAATTAGCCTGGGATATTGTTTCCTGTGTTGCATGGAGCAATGAAGAAGAGTCAAGGAGCAGGGCTGCTGCTCCCTCAGGTAGCCCAACCACCAAAAATAACCACTGAAGTTCTTAGTGAAATCTCAAAAAATATATACATCTGGATCAAAGATCACATATTTGATAAAAATATATTTTCTCAGATCTCAATTTCTGTCAAATTTTGACCTCCTCTTTGGACTAAACTTCAGTAAACTGCTTATATGTGGGCATTTCAGTTCACATTAGCTCAGTCACACATTTTGCAAAGAATACCACACATGGACCAGGTATCCTTCTGCAGCTTTCCCCTTGTTGATACAAAGATTGTTCTACACATTTCTTCACAAAACAGGTACTTGTCTACCCAGACACAACTTTACCACCACCTTCCCTGTTCCCAAGCACAGCTGCACAGTCTCTGCAGAGCTTCCAGTTTCCTTCCAGAGGCTTCAAATGCATAAGTCAAATACCTGTCGGAACCTTTTCTTTATTTCTTCATCTGTTGCTTCAGGATCCATCTGCAGAACCTAAAAGAGATCAGGACAGCAGAGCAAATTTGATGATACTCCCCATGTTTCAGGTCCTGGCAGCAAGCTCTAAACATTTGGTTCATTGGCATGCAGGGACAACATCAGAGAAAGCTCGCCCCAACAGGGACCTGCTTCCGGATATGAATTTTCACCTAATAAAACAGAAACATTTTATGAGACACCATGTTTGGGACATTCTGCTTTTAACAATGTGTCACGTTAAAGGGCAATGTCTGTGTGACACCCAATCTGGCACTGTCAATCTGGTTGCGTTCAATACATGAACCATCACAATTACGGATTCACAAACAGCACACTGCCCAGTTTGCCTAGTGGCATTCAAATGAGCTAACACAACCTCTCATTATTTGTCTAGCAGCTTGTATGGAACAGTATCTTCCTCACATCTCCCCTCTCTCAAGCCATTTTTATACTAGTCCTTCATATAGTTTCTTTCTGCCATAAAAGTGAAAAAAAAAAAAGCAAGCACATATATACCGTCCTTCTGTTTTCTGCACGCTAATCTACATTTAGAAATTTGTATCTTTATGACATTTGGTCTCTTTATTGAGAGAAATACTCAGTGAAGCTAGAATATGGTACACTCAGTCAGACAGAAGAATACATTCAGACTAACCTCGAAAGGATTCAGGTTGAAATAGGAAGATCCAGGTCGGGTCAACCTGTCAATTTGGTTTTTTGATGTTAAAACAGAGTCTCGTTTCTCAATCTGTTTTACCTGAAGAACAAAAAGTATCTTTATTAACTGACCGTAACAACATGCTTACCTGCCTTCCTACGTGAGCACTGCACCAGCTGCCATCGCTCTGTGCTACAGTTTACAACACCTCTTGCTCGTCCCAAGCCCTTCCAGCATTAGCACATTTTCCAGCATTTTTTACAGCGTGACAGTGCTTTCAACACTATCTTTCAGCTATAAAAACAACCAGAAAACACTTCTGCTTGTCCATTCCCTAGTTTGCTTAGCAGTGTGACTTTTCCTTCACTTCCCTCCTGTACCTCACGGGCACCTCATGCCAGCACCCTGCAGCCCGGCTGCACCATGGCCTTTAGCCCAGCGCTGGCGGGGCAGCCCATGAGGCACTGTCACACTACTGCGAGTATACAAGCACATTTCATTCCTACCATTAGTTATTCGCTTGGCTTAGCTTACTTTCCAACCTTTTTACTGTTAATCCAAAGCAAACCACATATTTGCGGCCAACATTCACCTTTATTTAATGAAATAAGTGGCCACCAGGCCAGCAAGGCTCAGCCAAACCCCCCAGTTTGTGCACAGTGCAGCGCAGCCCCGGGCGGGCTGAGGGGCAGAGCTGAGGGTCTGCGCACAAAGCAGCAGCGGAGCGGCAGAGCGGGCAGCGGCTGCGCCGTGAGGTGACAGCGAAGGCCGCAGAGCCCACGGTTTCCCCGAGTGACCCGCGTCCGGGAAGGGCCCGACCGAGCGGGGCATCACAGGGCAGAGAGCCCCGGGTCCGCGGGCCCTCACGTCCGGGCTCGGCCCCCCCCGGCATCCCCCGCGCGGCCCCGGGCCCCCGCCCGCCGCCTCCTGGGCTGCGCTCCGCAGGCCAGGCCCCGGTGCTGTGCGGGGGCCGCGGGGAGCCGGCGGAGAGCGGTCGGGGCCCGGGAGAGCAGGGCCGGGCACGCATCCCTGCCGCCGCCGGTACCTCGCTGTAGAAGGTGAGGAACGCCTCCTCGGCGGCGCCCCCTGCCCCTCTCTCCTCTGAAGCCGCCATCGCCAGCACCGCCTGACGCAGCGCGCACGCGCGAGCTCGACGCTGAGGCTAGTGGGAAGGTGCCTTCCCCGGCACGTGACCAGCATGGCGCCGTGCCTCGCGCGGACCCAGCGGGGAGGGACGAACTGAGCGCATGCGCGGTGGCACCCTTGCGGCTCTCGCGGGTAGGGCGCGGCTTTGGCCCCGCCTCGGGGCTGTGGGGAGCGTCCGCTCGGTGCTCCAAGGGCAGGCGGACATGGCGGCGGCGGCGCTGCGCGGCGGCCTGCGCGGGGCCCTCGTAGCGCAGCAGCAGCAGCGCGCCTGGAGCTCGGGGTCGGGCGCCGACCAGGTGCGGGGGGGCGCGGGACAGGGGGGGCCGTTGGGGCGCGCTGTGCGCGGCCGCCCCTCACCTCCGCGTTCCCGCAGCTGGGCGAGCTGGGCAAAGGCGCTGGGAAGGGCGGCGGCGGCGGCGGCGCCATCCGTGAGGCCGGAGGGGCCTTCGGCAAGAAGCAGGCGGCCGAGGAGGAGCGCTACTTCAGGTGAGCGGGGCCCGGCGCGGCCCTCCGGCCCCACCTGCAGCCCACGCGCTGGGTGACCGCCGCCGCCGGGCGGGGCCACGCTGTGTTGCAGGGAGAAGGAGCGGGAGCAGCTCTCCGCCCTGAGGAAGCACCACGAGGAGGAGATCCACCACCACAAGAAGGAGATCGAGCGGCTGCAGCGGGAGATCGAGCGCCACAAGCACAAGATCAAGCAGCTGAAGGACGATGACTGAGCGGCTCTGGTGCCCAACAGTCGTTGCTCTGTGTGGCCGGTGCTGATTGTGGTGTAAAGCAGCCATGGAGACCGTGTGCTTTGGCCAAAGTAACCCAAATTCGTCCTATTGTACTGTGCTCAGCAGCAATGTCAAATAAACTGCTCAATCTCTCTCTTCTGCTCAGTAACTTTAATGAGGAAAAAAAATCTGTTCTGGTTTTAAATGTCATTGTTCTTCCAAAAACAGAGGTGGCCCCATGCGTAACGTCACCATTGTCTGTAAGCTTTCTGGTAGGCAGTGTGCTGGCTTTCCAGTTAAAGCTGCAAGAGAAGGAGTAGGAGGCGGCAAGGGGATGGTGAGTGCAGCAGCAGTGCCAAGGGAACTGTTGCTGCCTGCACAGGGAGGAGGGGGTGTGCCCTGGGTAGCAGAGTGCACCTGAAGGTAACATTCTGGTGTTGCAGTAGTGCATAAACAGAAAAACCCCATCCTCAGTCCTGGTGATCCCACCTGCGGCTTTGCAGATTTCTGGAGCGAATCAGCTGGGAGCTGGCTGGGTGTGAATGTTGTCTTCTGCAAAGACTTCTTGCCAAATGGTGTTTTTCTCCAGTTATGGATGTTCTTCATCCAAGTCCCTTCTAAACAAGGATGGATTAAGATGAATTTTATGCAGGTTCAGTCTTAAAATTTTGATACAAGAAATCCATTATAGAAGGTATAGCATAATACCTGCTGAAACTGGCATTCAGCCCTGAACAGTAGGTTGTATGTAATAAGAATGAGCAGGTAAGAAAACAGACTTTTCTTCCTCATCCTTGCTGCCTTGCCTTGCCCATTAAACTTGCTTGAACAGATCTGTTGTTTCTACTACTGATAAAAAGCCACCCTGTGTTAAAGTGTATTGAGCTGTGGAGTGTCACAATGAAGCTGGATGGGGGATTGTGCGTGGAGCTCATTCCTGTAGCAGCAGGAGGAAATTGGAGCCTTTGATGCAGAAGGTGCTTTGGCAAGGCTATGGCCACATTTGACAGTGTCACAGCTTCTCCAGTGCTAAGTGGTACACCCTTAGCTGTTCTCCCCTTAGGCCACTTTCACCAGAAGAATGTTTCCAGACTAAATGATAGCACTAATGAAGAGTCCGTGCCCTTAAACTTTTGTTTAATAGAAATTTAATCCAGGTGATCAGCTGTGGATCATAGCACTGTGCAATATTTCATTCATATGGATTTTGGATATGAAATGAGAACTATCAAAAAAATCCCACCACCAAACCCCACTGCCTTCTAAGGCTCACAGCTACCTGCACTGCATTAATTACCCCCAAAGGGGCTTGGGGAATACCCATGCAATACAGATGATGAAGTGTTAGCAAGGCATTCAGGGCTTTCATTTTGGCAATTAGTACACTAGGGATCTTCCTGCTGTAAGATTTGGTAGTGCTTAACAACTGAGGACTGCACTGCCTATAGCACACATTCTCAATGCACATTTTGCTACAGCCTTGTTATGCTCAGCTGTCAGGCAGTGAGATAGCAGTAGTATAAGAGCTTTGCAGGACATTTGTTGACCACCAGAGAAGTGTCCAACATTCAGATCCCTCAATTCCTCTTTATTTCTGTGCTGTGACAATTCTTTAAATGTATGGCTGACTTCCAGTCAGGTAAACCACTGCAGTAACTTAAGTGTATCATAACGGCACCTCTGTGCTGTAGGAGACAGCAAAGAGCGCTCACTACCGCCGGACCCGCAGGTGGGGTCACAGAGCAGTGCAGATGGCATGGGGAAGCAGCAGGGCCGGCAGCACACCAAGCACCTCCAGCATCCATTAGCCTTGCACTCTGGGTCGCAGAGCCTCCCGAGCAGGCAGCCAACACACCACCTTATCCCCACTCCATGTTAACAGCAATGGGAACCTGCACACACACCTCCAGGAGAGGCCTTCTGCTGCCAACGGCCGAAGGACCTCAGGGAACGCAGAGCTCCTGGGCCGCTGGTCTGCCCCGGGCCTCCAGCTGTCAGTTGCCCTGGTGAAGCCGTTATCCTCTGGCATTACGCGACCACCGTATCTGGCCTGCACCCATCGAGGGTCGGATCAGGCAAACCGGTGCAGCAGCAACCTCTATTTAATCATGGGTTAATTAGAGAACAACAGCTTATTGACACTGCGCCACTGTCCCTCAAAGGAGGGCCCGCTCCCGCCGCCGCAGCCCTTCCTCCCGGCGCTCACATCTCAAGTCAGCGGCCGCTTCCCCGCAGCGCCTCTGTGGGGAGGCCCGCACGGAGCCACCGCGAAGCAGCGCCGCACTCGATGACGGCTTTTGCCGGACAGGTCCCGAGCGCCCGGGCCCGACCGCAGGGCGGGGCCCAGCCACCGCCCGCCCTCGCGCTGCCCGGAGGGGGCGGAGCGGCCCCATGCTCTCCCTTTGTTCCGAAGCTGAGGGAGGCGCTGCCCCTTTAAAGCCTCCCAGCTCCGGCCCTGCCGGCGCGCCGGGTTGAAGGCGCTGCGCGATTGGTTACAGTGCCGTCCTCTCATTGGTCCTTAGGAGAGCAGGCTCGTCCCGCCTCCTGTCTCTTATGGGTGAGACCGGCTGCTCGTCAAGAGCGAGACGTCCTGAGTGGATGAAGCAGCGGTCCCTGGAAACAGTTCCGGGAAACCCCGCGTGTTGCCGGGGTCGCGCTGTCGTCCATGAGGAGAAGGAGGAGCGCGCGCCATTTGCCGTCGCTGCTTGGGCCCGAGCTGCGCCGTGCAGGCCCCGCTCCGGTGAGTCCCCGGGAGGCACTGGGAGCGCTGGGANCGCGGGCGAAGGGTGCTTCGCTCCGCCTGGGCCGTGCGGCCGAGCCGGGGGCCGCGCCGTTCTTTGCTCGCGGGACCCGGGAGGACCGCGGGCAGCTCATTCCCGACCTCCGCGGAGCGGAGGCGCCGGGCAGGGTCCGAGCAGGCAGCGGTGCTGGAGGCTCCGCGTTGTGGGGGGGCTGGAGAAGGCTTTGACAAAAAAACCGTTGCTGTCGCAGCTCGTGTGTACGTGCGTAGCGCTGCCGTCCCGCGGGCTGCAGGAGATGCCCCGCGTCTCCTCCCGACCCTCGGGAGATCGCTCCTCGTTCTGTGACAGTGACTCTTAGAAATGCTCCGAAGGAGACGTTCCCCGAGTTCTGTTGACAGGACGTTGCTTTTCTTAGCGATCTGTCACGGAAGGTCTTTATCAAAACTTTAAAAGTTTTGCTTAAAAACGTTATTATTACCTTTATTTTGTAAACGAGGCTCTGGTTCCTGGGTCTTAACGGCCTCAGTGACCCACCGAGGTGTGAGCGTGGATCGCGTGGGTGAGCTGTGCTGCACCGCTCTGTGAAGAAAGTGGCGTGGATTCCCCTCACCCTGCGCACAGCACCAGAGGACCCCACGAGCAGCGATGCTTTTCTGCTGCGGAGGATGTTAATGCTCATGCAACTGGTGTTTTGTTGTTGTTGCTTTTCTTTTTTTTCATTTGAGATTAAACTTTGTATGGTATTGGATTTTTATGTACCTTTCAAAAGTAAAGGTCAACCAGAATTCTACATCTTAGTGTCATTCTATGCAAACTGTTGTGTTTGCGAACTGGTGCAGTCTGCTTGATAATTTTATATCCTAGAAACTATTTCTGTCTAAATGTGATTGCTATTGGTATAGTATTTGAGCTTCCTGCTAACACTGAACTTACTAGTTTTATCAAAAAAAAACCCTAGAAGTAAAAACAAAAAAAACATTCTTTGAGGATAAATTCATTGGAACAATGCTTAATTTTGTTGAAATGCTGCTTTGAACTGGAGTACCATCGGCATTGTTCTATACGCCCCAGTCAAGCAGATGAGCTATAAATACCAACTTCAGTTAGAATGGACGATGTAAAGACTTGAGATTATCAAAATGTAGTAGTTAAGGATGTCACTATATTCAGTGGCACAGATGTGCACCTTGCTAACCTGTGTGGTGAGCCATCTCTTGGTGGGAAGGCTCTGCTAGTGTTTTGGTTAGCATTGTGATGGAAGTTCTCAGATTTTTTCATTCCATAGGGTTATGGATTGGGAAAGGCTGAGAGCTCAGTGCCAGGAGTGTGAGGGTACAAACTCCTTGTAGTTGTAGTCTGCCCCTGAAGTGCCGCTCTGGAGCCTGGGCTGATGTGTACAGGTTTTTCAGGGCCTGGTAACTTCAAAACAAGTCTTCTCATAATTCATGCTAATAAATAGTATCTCATAATTAAGCTATTAAAGTGTGCTTTCTGTGATTGAATAAGCTGTGGTACAAAGGAAATAGCAATAATGCTTTCACTTAAAAAATAAAGGGATGTACTGGTATATTTTATGAACAAGTGAGGTTTTAATAAACTCCCAGCCCAGTCTTTTAGTGTGAGTTCTTATCCGCCTTTTTGCACGTGTTTCTTCCTGCTTAGACAAGAATCTTCTTGAAATGTAAGAGAGAACTTCATAGAGGTTACGTTTGTTTTCTTCTGTTTCATTTGAAAAATTGTCTTAAGAAAAAGAAATAACATTGAGGCATTACCTTTTGTTGTTATTTTTAATCTAGTATAACCCCTACAGATAATAGGGACTGACAGATAGTGTACTCAGTAGGAAAAATAGTAATGTAAGCAACTAGAAATTACTTGGGTGCAGCTTTTGTGCATGAACTAGTTATGCTTCCAGTGCACCTGAGCTAAATAAGTGCAGTTTAGTTACTTCATGAAATCCAAAGTCAAATAGCAGCAAGATTAAATCGGTATTGATGGATATTCACTGTGAAGTTGGCTGTGGTAGTTCAGTGTTGTTTTCCCTCTGCCAGAAGTTGCCGTTTCTGCTCATTTAAGCAGTTACTAAGCATGTTTTCAGTTAACTAGACTGTATAATTAATTGGCTAGAGTTCTACTTAGTTTGTGGGTGGCAATCTCTGTTAGAGGGTTGGTATAAAATACAGGGAATGGTAATCTCAGGACTGTTTCAGTGATTGTCAGAGTAAGGTTGAAAAAAGTTTCAGTCTTCAAGATGCTATATGCTGTTGGGCTCAGATGTGTGCTGAATTTTTTTTTTCTCTGGGAGAAACAATATGAGCCATTTGAGTTATTAAGTATGAAAAACAAGCTTGTTTCTGACTAATGTCAAAGCATCTGTAGTTTTTAACCTTCTACTTGTCATACAGATAGCACTTAAAAAAGGGACTAGGCACTTGAGATACAGAATCCAGAAATTCCAAGTGAAAGATGGTGGGTGACTGAAAAGTGTGTTTGGTATCATTGAGTATTGCTGCTCTTCAGAAAAAGCATTGTGGACAACAACTGTGTGAAGTTTAAAACAAAACAGCCCCCCAGAACCCCCCACTTGCATGCAGTTCTGCAGTGCTGAAGCTAGGTAATGTTTCAGGTGCCAGTGGAACTCTCCTTGCCTATATAAAGTTACCCCAATGTGTATTTACTGCTGCTCATTTGGTAAGCACGTTTTTCTATATGCTGTTTTAAATTCACCCATTTCTGCATGTTTTAAAAAGAAATGCATATTTCAACACATACTAATAATGCATAATCCTTTGTTTATAATCCATGCTTAAAATCTTTGCTATTCAACCGGTCTCCCTCTCTTCCTGGATAGTTGAGTTAATCAATGTAGATGAGACTCTTGAGTGCAGAGTATCTGACAGTTTTACCTGCATGCATGTGCTTTTGTGAGGCCTGTCGCAGGCTCAGCCATGTGGATACACTGTGTGTGCAAACACAGATACCACTCCTCCTTAATATGCTTTTAAATTTTTTAGAGAAAAATAAAGAACATTAATAAAATCTTCGTGCTTTTTCCTTACTAATTATGTTAGTAGAAAAATACATTGTCTCAGTGGCTGTATCTAGCCAATGTCTAGAGGGAGAGCTAAGTGATTTTTTCTATCACTTTCACTCATGCATCTCTACAGAACGCAGAGTGAGAGTTTCAGTGTTGTAAGAGATGTAATTTTGCTTGTTGGTGATGATTCAGGAAGGAAAGCCCATCTAATCTCACATTTCAGGCCAAGCTTGTGAAACCTGTATAGAATCTGTTGCTGTAACTGTAAAAAGGAGTACATTTCTTCTGGATGTTGGTGGGACCTGGTTCTTCTGACAGCTGTGTTGCTTTAAAAACTTTCCAGAGTACATTTCTTTAAGAAAGTTTTTCTAGTTAAGATTGTGGGACAGGAAATAGCTGAAATTTCAACAGCCAAACAGAATGTTGACTGGTGAACATAGGCTGCATTTGACTTTAGTTTTTAAGAGGATACTAGTTCTTAATCAGAAAGGAACCTTACAGCTAGTGAATTAAATGCTGAGACTTAATTTACGTTGTCTAAAAGCCTACTTAGAAAAGCATTTGTTCAGCTGTGGTGCTGCGTGGCAGTCTGATACTTAGCTGTTAGATATAGCTCCACACACTGATGTGTGCTTGTGGTGAAGGTAGGTTATCCACTCATGCCATCAGGCTGCAAGTCTTGCCTGTCATTGATCTGAGTTATTGGACTGCAGTCAAGGGGTTTCTACCTGACGCAGAATAGATGTCAACCTTCTGTTCAGTTATAGGCAAGTCCAAGAATGTGTTCAGCAATGCTAAACTTGCAGGAATATGATACTTGCAAACTAATCTGGTTTCACAGAAGAAAAAAATAAATGTTCAGGGATCATCACCATAAATCATTGAAGTTTAGAAGGCACTTATAATTGTTTTAAGTAGTTTTCTGTGTTAATGTCTTTGCTTAGCCTCACAGTTCTTTTTGTGTATGGAGGAATTGTGTAACTGATTCTATAAAGCAGTAAGGAGGTGAAAGTAAGCAAAAATCTGTTTTATATCTTTTTTGTGTATATCATCTTGTGCATTTTTGATATATACCCGAAGCATTTTCAGTTTAACTAAACCCCTTTGACCTGCACTGTTTCAAATTTGAGATATTGCAGAGGCAGTCTAGCAAGTAGACATCTGGCTGATTTTCATTCTCTGTGAATTTTGTATCCATACCTCTACAAACCCGACATTCAGTTAGTGTTTTCAATGTTCAGTTAGTACTTGTACTGAGAGGTAAGCATTACTGTAGTCCTAAGGTGACAATTTTTTTCTTCTGTAATTGGACTACAGTCACAGTTGCTTTTAAGCAATTAATTTTCTATTTTGAACTAAACTGAATTGGTTAGAAAGCAATTTCTCTGGGTCAAGAAACAAAATGTATGCCATGGAGCTGTGAAAGGCTTCACATCTCCTTGCTAATTGCATAAAGAAGTGACAACTGAGAAACAACATGAGGTTGCGTTACATCTCTGAAATTGCTCAAGTCAAGACAATTTTAGTAAAATCGTTATTCTGTCTGAAGATTTTTTTTTTCCTTTTTTTTTTTTTTCCTTTGCTCAAGATTGCAGATCATAGGCTGTCTTCCAAAGAGTTCGCAAGTTGTAGTCTAGAAGGGATGGCTGTATAGGGGATTCTTAGGTGTGGTTATCCTTGGAGACTTGTTTTTTCAGCGTAGTAAATAGTGTGAGGCTTCAGAGTCTTAACAAACAAACAACAACAAAACCAAAAAAAAAACCAAGAAAACCTGTTCTTGAATCTTTTTCATGTCTGTATTCCAGTACTTAATTGCATTGCTCTTGCCATGCTGCATATGTTTATCTGGTTATCATTTCACTGCTGATTGTTGACTTCTTCCCTATCTTTTAAATCCTGAGGCTCATTTCATTTCTGAACTTAAAAACTGATCATCCTGATGTTCTCTGCTGGGTAGTTATTTGTCAGCCTTTCTATTTGAGAGTACTAAGTATCTGCTGGCTGGCTAATTGAGAAAATGGAAACTGTTTTTAATGAATTGGGTAAAGCCCAACGGAATTGTCTGGGAAGGTAGTTGTTCATTTTTTCAATGCACGTATTTGCAATCAGTTTGTTAATTCTGAAAGCAAGTTTTTAACTGAAGATGCTGCAGTCATGACTTCCTTTTAAACCAGTAAGTTTTGTATTTTAAAAAAGTAGCTGTGATTTGTGGAGCTCCTATTTAAGTAAAACTGAAAGCCTGGAAACAGCTCAGTTGCAGATTAAAATTTCAATGTGCTTAAGAGTGCAATTTTTCTCTTCCTGTCCTTACTGAGTTCTGACAGTGTCCTGAGTAAGTGTTTGGCTAGCCTTATACAGTATGTTGGGTTTGAAGGAAGGCATGGCAACAAGCCAAGGAAGTGAAAATTAGCAAACAAGTATTGACATTTTTATACATGAAGCTACCCTGCAGGGTTATGTGTTCGCTAAATTTTAAACAATTGTTTTAAAAGTGGAGGAATGGGCAATGAAAATAGCACTAGCTCTTCTGATTCTTCTTTGAAGGATGTTATTATCGTATCCCAGTACATTGTAGCTGCTATGGTAACGAGCTAACTTACTGGCAATCTAAAGTTTAGACATCGTTATGTACATGAAGTACTTTAAGGAAAAAAAAAAAAAGTAAATTCTTCCATGTACAATTTCTGCAGTATTAAGGGTTGTACTTTCTTTTGAAACTTAGATCAGCTGCATCCAAAAAATATTAAATAAAGCTTTTGATACAGGTCATTTGCAGCATGTATACAAATTAGTTTAGATAAATCATGCATTGTCCTACAAACTAGATTTTTCTGGCTTATTGTAATGTAGCTCCTGAATTTTTTCCAGCAGCATAATAAAATGGCTAATCAGGTGAATGGTAATGCGGTACAGTTAAAAGAAGAGGAAGAACCAATGGATACTTCCAGTGTAACTCACACAGAACACTACAAGACACTGATAGAGGCAGGCCTCCCACAGAAGGTGGCAGAGAGACTTGATGAAATATTTCAGACAGGTATAATATGCATTTCTTGTTTCTGACTGATTATGAAAGTGAGGGCATACCATTTTCAAATTTTTTTTATAGATTAAGGTTAAAAAATACATTGTTTTTGATCTGTGTAGCTCTAAATGTGTTGCTACTTTGACTTCCCTAAAGGCAAATTGGGTTTGACATTGACTAATTAATTGACACATCCTTAGTGTTGTATGTGTTATCTTAGTTGCTTTAGGGCACAGAGCACTAGTTTTTTAGTTGTCAAATAAAGATGTGTTTGAGCATACTAAACTGTACATTTTTTTTCCTTCAATCCAAATCATCATTTTGCTTTTACTTTTCTACTGTCAACTCCTCACAGTGGTTCTTAAACACTCAAAGGCTGGATAAGTGACCTAGTGAGGGAAGCAACTAGCTTGTCTTGCCTGGGACTACATTTGAATTGAGTCTGCCTGTGGATTTTGTGTTCTCTCTAGTTCTGAGTGGACAGTTTAATCCATATTGGTTACTACATTGAAAAGTTCAGTTTGATACTAACTGCCTTTTTTTTTTTTTTTTTTTTTTAAAAAAGCTGAGGACTAAGCTATCTGGCAAATTGAGTAATACTTTGCTGGTAGCAAGTGATGTCTGCTAGAGAAAAGGTTCCTTTATATACAAAGGGTTTTCTACTTTATTTTTTAACATCCCATCTTCCCTTATTTTGTCCTTAGACAGAAGCTTCCTTTCCTCTTTAGAGTGTGTTCTGTGAACAGATGTGTAAGAAGCAATAGAACTGCTTTATGTGCTTATCTTGAATGCCTTGGTGGCAAGACAACAGTTTTTGTTGAAAAGAATCAAAATTCCACTGATTAAATGAAGGCAGTTCAAAAACAATACCTTACTCATCATCAGTATGACGTTCTGGGTCATGTGGATGATGTCTTTTGGAAGTCATTCACAGTGAGCTTTCATCAAGCCATTACCAGCTTGTATTGGCTTAGACTAACATTTCTAACTTCATTTTCTAACTGTGGGTCATTATGATGTGCACTTGATGGTTTGAGAGAAGGTGTAAATGCCTGGGCAGAGGAACTTGCGGGGCTCTAACATGTGTTGGAGATGGGTTGTGTTGTGAGGAGTTCTCAAGGGAGTTAAAAGCTTTTCAGCCCAGAACCTATCTATCTAGTATAATTCCATTGCATGAGTAACCTGAAAACATTTATTCACGCTTCCTTAAAGCCACTGAAGATACTTTCATTGAGCAGGATTTGTCAGTGAAACATACTACTTTTTACACCAGAGCTAAATTTGAGGTTGAAGTTTGGGATTTTTGATCTGCTGGAGTCTTAATCTGAAAGATACAGGTGCCTTCCAATATGCAGGATCACTTCTGAAATGTAGTCCTTGGGCTTGGCACTACTTTGCGTTTTTGAAATCAAGTAGCAGTTAAATAATCTGTGTATTCTGGAGATCAAGCTGTTGCAAAGTGTGTGGAGTTATTGGTGCATGTCCTAAACTTCCCTGTTTAGTTTAAAATGTGCAAATGTTAGTATCTACAGTTTTCATACTCCACAGCTTATGCAAGTGCATTGCAAAAGGGGAGGATAAGGGAAGAAAAAAAGCCAAAAAACCCACTAACCCGTACAGATTCTGAAACAGAAAAAGTGCTTCAGAACTGGTCCAGTGTTTCTTGGGGGAGTCTGTACCTGTAAAAATTAACGTTAGCCTTTTCGGGTACACAGTAGGACTCACAATAATGCCTTTTTGAATTCTGGCTCTTGAACTGCATAGAGCGACAAAATGAGTAAAATTAAATAGTTTTTTAGACGCATAGGAAGCCTACTGATTTTTGCCTTTTGAAGTTGGGAGGAAAGAGTGAACAAACCATTCTACTTACTAATATTTTGCAGTGTTTTGTAAGCATTTGGTCTGCAGTTAGGTAAAACTCCTTTTTTTCATGTACGGTAGGGTACATGCAATGTTCACCTGTCAGCTTACTTTAGAACAGCTCCATTCACGGGAATGAAGTGTGAAACCTACAAACAAAACCAAAATTATTAGAAGTGAGCCAGAGTTCACTTTTGGATTTCCATATATTAGAAAGCTGTTACACATGGGGTGTAGTTAATGCTTAGGTATATACATTTTAATTTAACTTTTTTCATTGTTGTACTCATATTCTTTCATGTACTTGTGTAGGAATATGTAATTATATTAAATGTATAATTCTGTTATGGAACGTAACTTTTTGACTATAAAAGCAAACTGCATAGTTCTTAGATTGTGTGAAATTTAATAGAAATCTGTAACTTCTTTATCTTTAACTTTTAGGGTTGGTAGCTTATGTCGATCTTGATGAAAGAGCAATTGATGCTCTTAGGGAATTTAATGAAGAAGGAGCCCTCTCTGTATTACAGCAGTTTAAAGAAAGTGACCTGTCGCATGTACAGGTAAGGTGAGAGCTCCAGGAGTGTAAGCACATAAGTATAAATAGTGTTCTAGCACTGTTGGCAGGAGAGCTAAAGCTCAGAAACTATTTGTTCCTGTATGCTAATGTTTCAAACCCAAATCACAGGCCTGTTTAAAAAAAAAAAAAAAATTGCCCTAAATATGTGGGTATTTTGAGTGCAAAACAAAAGCTCCTGGATAATAAAAATGAGAGTACTATTGAGAAGATAAGGTAAAAATACCACCTGAAATTGCAGACTTACAGATTTATTCAGTTAATTATTGTATTTTTCAAAAGGATTCTTTTGATACTTGACCTTGTCTTGATCTAGTGACCTCACAGTATGGGGTGTAAGATTTGGTGGATTCCCAGGGCAATTTTGTACCCTCAATTTAATTATTTTGTAAATTGTATCTACAGAACAAAAGTGCATTTTTATGTGGAGTTATGAAGACCTACCGGCAAAGAGAGAAACAAGGCAGCAAAGTACAGGAATCAACAAAGGGACCAGATGAAGCAAAGATCAAGGTAAAGTTTAGAAAATACTGACTATTCTGTACTACCTTTACACAGGCGAAAGTAGTTTTAATGTACTTACAAAGCATCAATGCTACTTGGATGAGTATATTCACATTTGGATTTAAAGGATTGTATACAAGGTAAAGATTGAAAAGAGAGAGTGCTTGTTTGAAATGCAGATCTACTTGATTACAGGGTTACCAAAATGCATGAACTTGCAAAGACTGTCAAAACATTGATATCTATTTTAGAGTTGCCTTACTTGTCTTTTTACACTTAAGCTTTTAAAAGCTGATAAAATTTCTTCAAGACTAATTTGATATTTCAACAAGATTGAGTCTTGGTGTTAGTCAATATATTAAGACACGCGGGTTTTCTGTTGTGCAAAACCTACATACAAGGTGAGTGAGAAGAATTGCCTGCTATTCTGGAGTTCCTTGGGTACTGTGTAAGATATTGCAGAGTGAAATGGGAAAACTAATGGTTTGTAGTGCCATCATAGTGTGAAACAAATGTTGTTTGTGGTCCCTACTCTCCTCCATGTAACTATTGTGACAATTTTTTTTTCCAGGCTTTGCTAGAGAGGACTGGTTACACTTTGGATGTAACTACAGGACAGAGAAAATATGGAGGTCCTCCTCCAGATACTGTGTATTCTGGTGTTCAGCCTGGTATTGGAACAGAGGTTAGTATATGCTGACTAATGTGACTGTTTTGTATGTTTATGCATAAATTAGTAAATAAACAATTCATTAATAATGACTAGTCTTTAAGAAAAAATCCTTAATGCTTTCATGATCTGATGGTGAAACCACTACATGGAGAGAGTCCATCTGTCTTTTTTACTTTTGAAAGTTTTTGCATTTTTTTTGTTCAGAAAGGTGGCTTAGTCCGTTTAACCCACTTACAGTGATAAATGATGCGTAATTATATAAAGTGTTGTTTTGCTACGTGCCTAGTGACTGAAAATATTCAACTGAAGACTCAAGTATTTTGTCCTATTGATGATGATTAATCTCTGTAGGAGGTCAAAGTGAAGCTGTAAAGTGTCTGTATTTAATTGTATTAAGGGTATATTTTTGTACTTCTAAGGTTTATGAAGCTTGCTAGAATGAGTGACTTGTAGAAACACTTAAGAACATCAGTACTTCTCCTATGAATCACCATTAGAGTATACAGCAAAAGACAGCCAACCAAGTAGAAAAATTGGTACCTCAACCAAACTGATGCTGGTATTTGTAGGGGTTCAAGCCTGGTTACTGCTCAAGTTGATTTGCTGAGATACTGAACACCTTGCTTTAATAAAGCATCTAGCAGTTTAACTTAGTCTTTATCCGTTGCTTTTGAGCTCTGAGGGGTAGGAATCAACATTTTAAACGGAATCTTATGTTTTGGTGGGTGAGGCAAACCATGTTTAACACAAGTACTGGTACATTATAATGGCCTTTTTTCCCAGAACAAAGTGTGGACTGTTGTATGTTTTTTTCCTTTTTTTCCCCTCTCTTGTATGAACAGAACTTATAGTAACGTAAAAGCCTCTCTCCTAGTATTGTGTGTAAGCAATATGAAAAGACACAAGATGTATCCTATTATATTGTGGCAGTAAATCTTCTATGTTGAAAACTTATTTAAAATAAACAAAGCTCTCATAGCTTGTGCCAACTGAGGTATGTGATGCCAGAGCTGTCCCTGATGTCAGCAGTGGTAGGCTTCTTTTCAAGGATATGCAAGTACTGCTAATGATTGGAGGAAAATGCATGCTATGTAAACTTTTTCACCAGATGTATCAGATCTTTCTACTGTAAGTTTTTGTACACATCTTTCTACTGTAAATTTTTTGTATACCAACTAGTATTTCTTTAAAAAAACAAAAGTGGAATTCATTTTAACTCTTGACAAGGTGTACTTCAATATAGTACAGTAAAATTAACACATTGACAAATAATTTTATGTTAGGCATGCCAAACATCTACAGTTTGTCACAGTTTTGATTAAAGAATTGTGTGTGCAGCTGATCAGTGTGTTGACTGGGTGGGTTTAAAGAGCATCTTGATCATTTTGGAATGTGATTCTGTGACAAAGTATTTAATAGTTGTAGGAGAAAATTAATGTAATTTATTAACAAATCCTATTTGTTTAAAAAGTTGCTCCTCTTGTGTAAATCATTGTGTGTATAGTGAGAACGCACAATGTTGATAGTTGGAGCTGTTTATGGAGGTGTATATTGGATGAGAATGCAAGCAGTTATGTAGATGTTTTCTTCTCTCCTTGCTCTGGCTCTATCATTTGCATCTGGAAATACTGATAATTGTATATTCTCAGGGTGATTGTATAGCGCTGCTTTGTTTCTGCTTAAAATTTTTAAGATCTTTTTTGTCAACTTTTTTGTACTTCCTGTTAGTTAAGGTGTTCTTGAAGATAAAAATGGTCAGAAGATTTTTTTTTAAAAAACATTAATCAATGTATGACATTCACAGTGTAGTCACAATGCACATCTGGAAATTCAGGGTCGTGAATGAATCTGCATCTTACTAGCAGGTTATAGACAAACTTCAGTTTGGTTAAATAAGTGCTTGATCTGTGCATTTCCTCTCTTACTTCCTACTCTGCAAAGGCTTCAGTTGTTCACAGGTTGTTTTGTAGTTTATTCTAAACTCTCAGTCATATTCTTGTGACTAATCATTGATACAGGAGTTCTTTTGGAGATTCTTTTGTAAACTATCAGATTAATATAAGAAAATTGTTAAATTGATTGAATTTCAGTTTATACATAGATTATTTTTGCATCCTTGCAAATGTTGAAGCTTTTGTGTTTACCACAGTGCTTGGAAGTCTCACAGTAAGAATGATTTTTAAGGAAGTACTGCAAAAAAAGCAGTGGAATGAATCCTTACACTGAAAGACAGTAGCTGTTAACTTGCATTGCTCATCATGTTACGCTTAGGTTCACTTTCTCCATGCTAGTTAGAGTTTATCATTTTTCTAAAGAGTATATGTAAACACTGCTGAGAAAAGATATTTTTCAGTAATCTTAAATTCCTGTTAGTTACACAAAACTAATTTATCTGAGGACTTCATGTGGCTAAAAAAACAGTTTTTCAGCAAAATAAGAGGATGCAGAGACAGTAGTGATTTCTACACAGTAATTTCAGTAGCTTCTGAAATTATGTGCAGACAAGAAAAGCGAATGTTAGTTTTCATCACATGAAGGAGAAGCTTATTTAAGTGTATTGAGTCTGTATTTGGGGATAGTATCTTATTAGGTTGAGTTTATGCATATCAGAACACATACAACTATTTGCCGTAACTTGAGTTAGCACCGCACTGCGCCCTCCCCATGTCCCGAGTTCAACTCAGTGCCAGTTGCACACCAGTGTTTGGTTGTTGCGGAGTGATGGGTGCGCACCCAGGACCACTCAGCAGGGAACAGCTGCTGCCATGATGATTCAGCAGCAGGGGATGGGCAACAGTAGGAGCTGTGCGGAGCTGCATGCAGGTTTTGGTTTGGACTTCTTTGCATTAGTGGGATTTCTAGCAGGCAGTGCCATTACTAGTGAAGGCTACAGTGTTTCTGCTGTGATGGTTTCTGCTGCAGCTTACTTCCCTTCCCAGAACTTCAAAGTATTAAAAGTAAGTTTGGATTTTCAAAAAAGCTTTGGTTAAGTGTCCTCTTTCTCCTTAGGTTTTTGTTGGTAAGATTCCTCGAGACTTGTATGAAGATGAATTGGTACCACTCTTTGAGAAAGCTGGTCCAATTTGGGATCTTCGCCTCATGATGGATCCTCTTTCTGGTCAGAACAGGGGTTATGCTTTCATTACCTTTTGTAGCAAAGATGCAGCTCAGGAAGCGGTCAAACTGGTGAGTAACTTATTTTCAAACTGGATGATACAATGTAAACTGTGAGCATGCTGGGAATCTGTCAGATAGTGAAGTGTTTGAAGTGTTTCATTAAAGCAATCATCAAATGATTCAATGTTGCTTTCTTTAAAAATTGTCTCCTGACTTGATTTAATATATACGAATAACAGGTGTGCTTTCAGGCTACAGTTTGCAATGATTTTACTGTATTTCAAATTGATTACTCCAGAGTTTCAGTGTTTGAAGGTGGTGGGTATAAGTTGTTGCCACTTGGGGGGGGGGGGAAAGGGATTTTGAAACTTTCTTATAACTTTTAAATTGAAGCTGCTCAGACTTTGTTGCTTTAAATTTTTAGTGATTGAAGGAAATGAAGGGGAAGATGCTGAAGTGGCAGATATATCAAATGATGTACCACTGATGAAAGACAGGCCTCTGTTCCCTGGACATAGTACCAATTAAGTGAATTTGTGTGAATATATCCCTTCCCCCACACATCCTCCGCTTTACCATTAATCTGGTAGTGGGGTCAGAGTGGTATCTAGTTGAAGTATTTTCCACAGGCTTCTGGAGGAAAGGAAAATGCTCTAGTGTGGCGGTAATTGAACTTTGTTAGAAAAGCAAGGTTCTTTTAGTACTGACAATAAATGTGAAATCTTGAAGGTTAGGTTTCTCTGTGTCAGGGGGTTCTGCTGCTTCTAATGTGCAGGTACCAGTGGGAATGAGGGGTTGATTTTTAGCTAAGATGGCTTTATAGGGTATACTTCTGAAAGTTACTTCTGATTAAGTTCATGGCAGTTGAGCAAAGTTTTATAGTGTTATGAATCACTGTTGTATCTGAAGCAAAAATCTGAAAAGTTTTGCCTTGTTCTTGAGTGTGGAGAAGATTATTAAAGTTTTATTGCACTGCTAGCTGTATGCCTAAGTCATGGTTAGAGTAAAAAATGGCTGAAAACTTCTACAGAATTAAATGAAATTTTCAGAAGATGATTGGTGATCAAACTTCTGTTCCAGTAGGTTCTGTTTGAAAATCCTCCCTAAAATAAAGATGTCTTTTTGTTGTTGTTGTTGTTTTTTTTAAATGCCTTTAAAGGTGAATCAGGATTGCTGTTCAGAGTAATCTAACTGTGGGGACAAGTACAAGGAAGTGGGAGAAAGTTTTTTTTTTTTTTTTTTTTTTTTTAAATGGGAAATTTTTTCCAAAAAAATTAAATTAAAAAATGGAGACCTATCATTTACAGGGCCCAAAAAATCTCTGCCATGAGAGTGGGAAAAGGTTAAAAACCAAGGGCATCTAGGATCTTGCAGCAAATTTTCTTGATGTTAATTGAACTTCTCATGGTACCTATAATCCTGTACATATGTTTATTAGTAACAGCAATGATTGATGTTGAGTCCAAGCATGGGAAACAGTTGCTCATTGTCTAGAAATAGCTTTTAAGTCTGAGATAAACAGTAGGTGAATTAATTTACTCCATGGCTTATGTATCTTGCACATTGTTTCTTGTGCAAGATACGTAAGTGCAAGTTTCTCTGTAGCTTGAAAACTTTCTGTGGAAAACCTAAACTCCACAGTGTTCTTCCAAGTGGACTCCAACCCAAGTATTGCAGTTCTAGAAATTCTTTTGCAATGCAGGTTTGATATACTCATATAAAGATAGAATTCAAAACAGTTGATATTACAATTTTCAACCATTTTGTATTGGGTAATGCAAGTGAATGGCTTCTTATTTTCTCAGTGTGACAACTATGAAATCCGTCCTGGGAAGCACCTTGGAGTATGCATTTCTGTGGCAAACAACAGGTTATTTGTTGGGTCAATTCCAAAGAACAAGACTAAGGAAAACATATTGGAAGAGTTTAATAAAGTTACAGGTAAAGACCTTCTTAATGATTTTGTCTAACTCATTCCAAAATACCATGCAGCCTCTCTTTTGTAGTGGTAGTTATGTGACTGATTTCAGCTATCATTTAAATTATTTTCAAGTTTGATCTCAAGTTTTTATCTAGTAGAAATTTTATATATTTAATATACTTTACAGTGGACTGTAAAGGCAATGACATCTGCTTTACTGCTTGTTGAATGATTGATGTTGTAAGATAACAACTTGAGATGGAAATAGCACAAATCAACTCTAAAAAACAATGGAGGTCCTAATTCTGTCGTCTGTTCTAGGTTAGTGTTGAAGGCTCTGTATTTGTAAGTGGATCCTACAGTAGGTTCTGCTTTCACACCTTTTCACACCAAGCTTTTGGGGGAATCTCAAACATATGTTGTTGAGGAATGACAGGGAGGAGGGAATACTGAATTATTTTAGAGGGTATGGTGCTGTAGAAATATGTGACAGATTTTCTTTCTGCCGTGGTTCTTCAGTGTTGTTTCCCTGTATATACAGAAAGTAAGAAGAAAATGAAAGGGCACTTCTGCTTTATGAGAGGTTGAAGTCTTGATCTCCTGCTTTTCTTTTGTAGGAGAGTTTTAACCTACTGCTTCTTTTCTAGGCTTGCTATTTGTAAGTACTGCAGGGAAGTGGTAAAAACAGAAGGTGAATATTCATTTTGTTGTCTCTCCCTTTTTTTTTTTTTTTTTTTTTTTTTTTTTTTTTTTTTTTTTTTTTTTTTTTTTTTTTTTTTTTGTGGTTAATANTTTTTTTTTTGGAGAGATGTGGAAGAAATTCTATCCAGCTTCCCCCCTGGAGGTGGGGGAGATGCCACATATGAATTGTGATTGCTTTTCACAAATTGAAAAATGGTAAAACAATACAGAGAATTGACACTGTTTGAACTGAATGCACTGATGTTTTGTAGGGCCTAGTTTTGAAGTAAATTTGATCCATAGAATCTCACTGACTAGGTGACCTCTTTCTGGGCAAATTGGATGGATATCTTTGTTCTGTTTTCTTGTGCCCCTTCCTCATCCCTTTCTGATGTAATATAGAGCCTCTGAACAAAAAACAAGTGAAAGCATTTTAAAAGAGACTTATTTTTTAAATATTTTCTCTTTTAAAATTCAATGCTAAAGGCCTTTTTTTTTTTTTTTTTTCAGAGGGTTTGGTGGATGTAATCTTGTATCATCAACCTGATGATAAAAAGAAGAATCGAGGATTCTGCTTCTTGGAATACGAAGATCACAAGTCAGCAGCGCAAGCTCGCCGTCGCTTGATGAGTGGAAAAGTAAAAGTCTGGGGAAATGTTGTGACGGTAGAGTGGGCTGATCCAGTAGAGGAACCTGATCCAGAAGTCATGGCAAAGGTAAGTAAAAACTGAATGTGGATGTTCTTGTGTTTTAGAAGGAATTTCTTTATATTGTAGTAGATTTGGTGTAACTGAGCAATGCTAGTTCTAGGGAATGGAAAGAAATCAGAGGACACCATCATGGTAAGCCATCCAAACTGGTATGGTCTAAGCACTGTAGATTAGTTGCCTGTGTAACACATTAGGAACCTGTTGTCCAATTTCTTCACTTTTAAATTAGTGATGTATGTGTTTATCCTACTGGATTGGCTCATCAGTCTTGTTAGCATTATGCTAATGTTAGTGCATGCTAGGTGGATAACGGGTAAAACTATTTTCCAGAGCGAGATGAAGATGAAGTGCAGCGTAGAGTATGATATTGTGATTTGCATTCACGTATTTTGCTAATAAATCTTTGCTTGAGATCCATTACTAAAGTTTTGCTGGGACTTGGAGCATCCCAGATGCAAAAAGATAGTGTTGGATATCCTTCTGTCTTGGAAGGGAAATGTGAAAGAAGTTGTAGAAATTTTTTACAGGTAACTGTAAGGCTATCTGTTCTGGAAATTGGTAGAGAATTTTTAACGTTAGCAAAAAATTCTTAGCACGTACAAGAGTGGAATAATATCTTATTAGTTAGAATTCAAAGCATCAAAGGCATTGTTTTAACTTTTTTTAACATTGTTTTAACTTCTTTTCACTAATCATCAGGTGAAAGTTTTATTTGTAAGAAACTTGGCCACTACCGTGACAGAAGAAATTCTTGAGAAATCCTTTTCTGAATTTGGAAAGTTGGAAAGAGTAAAGAAACTAAAGGATTATGCTTTTGTTCATTTTGAGGACAGAGGTGCAGCAGTGAAGGTAGGTTGATGATTCTTCCCTAGCTAAATTAGATGTGAGCAGTTTTCTGTGGAGGTGCTTTTAGAAATTTCTTAACAGTGAATTTCTTAAGATGATTTCTAGAGCCCATGAAATAGGGTTCCTATTGTGAAAATCTTAATACTAATAGTTTTATTCCTATGGTTTCAGTAGCTAGGAGGATGTGAAACTTGCAAGGAACAAAACTGTAGCAAGTAAACAAGTAGACTGGAAAAGAGGTATAGACCAATGCAGGAGAGTCTTGAGAAGAGGAATTTAAAAAAAAAAAAAAAATCAACCTAGACAGTTTTTCTGAGGAAACGCTGACAAGGTATCAGTTGTCTCTCGACCCTTATCTAAAGACTGTGTAGATTTTGGTATTGCAAAAATACTGCATAGAAATTGCAGAGTAGATTAAAAAAATAACTTGTGAAAAGGAGAATGGTACTTGCAATTCTCCCAATGCAGACTTATTTTGATATTGTCAACGTTTTTTAAATAACCTCCGTATAATAAACCTCCTGCTGAAGGTTTATTTTAAGTGACATTTTAAATATTAGAGATTGTTACTATAAGCTTCAGAGGTGTCTTCCTTTGTATGTAAAAGAGCAATAGAGAAGGCCATTAATCTCTGCTGATTGCACTTCACTGGCTGGAATTCCTTAAAGTTACTCTTCATAGTCTTTATAGATCTTATATAACCAGTAGGATGTGGGGGCAGGAAGGCAGCGGAGGAAGTGTTTAGAGTCTCTTAAGCAGTATAGTGTATGGGGTTGCATAGTTCAAAGGATCTTTCCTTTCTGAACCTTATTAACGAATTCGTTACCACTTAATCACTTAATTCTCCTGTCTACCAAAGTAGTGTTTGGAATACTGCGTTTGGCTTTAGAATTCAAAGTCACTCAGATTTAATGCAGGTGAAGTCAGTTTGGATAGTTTTAGACCGTGTCCTAGAGAAGATGAAGCCTGATTGTTTGCCGAAGGGGTAAGTTGATGGTACCTCCTGACATGATTTCATAGAATCATGGAATGATTGGGCTGGAAGGGACCTCATAGGCCCCCCAGCCCCACCCCTGCCACGGGCTGGGTGCCCCCCAGCTCAGGCTCCCCAGGGCCCATCCAGCCTGGCCCTGAGCACCTCCAGGGATGAGGCACCCACAGCTCTCTGGGCCCTGTGCCAGGGCCTCATGGCTCTCTAAGAAAATAATTACTGTGTAACATCTAATTGAAATCTCCCTGCTTTTAGTTTTAAATCTTTCCCACTTGTCCTATCACTATTAGGCCATGTAAAAGGTCAGTCTTCCTCCTGTTTGTGTTCTAGAGGCCGCAGACCTGGACGCAATACTCCAGATGTTGCCTCATGACAGCAGGGTAGATTGGTAAGGGCAGAGGGGGAGTTTTGATGTAGTATGTCTTTATACAGCCTCCAACCTGATCCTAGTAGACCTTGCTTTTAAATTCTATGTTTCTTTGAGCTAGTGAAAAATTCCAGTACAATAGAGCATCTCTGAAACGAGCTAGAACGCTTCCACATCTGCCCTATCTGACCCCAGTTTACGGCCACTAAATTGGTTTGTGAATTTTGTGGGTGATTTTTCTGTATGGATGTGCTGTTTGTTTCTTAATGAAAGTATTATGATTTGGAATGCATAGAATTGGTTAATCAATCCCAGCGTGTACTGTACTTCCATAGTTCCTTTTGAATAAGCCATTATCTTCAGTGTTTATGAAGCATGTCTGTACAGATGTGAAGTTTTTTTTAATGCATATGTATGTACTCAGAAATATTAAATGCAAGGAAGGTATCTCTAGTTGGAGAACAGGGAGGTGTAGTCCTAATTGTGTTTTGTGTATATATATTGAGTTCCGTTTGTGCATGCATTTGATTATTGCAGATCACATGTTGCCCATTACTTGAGGATTGTTGTATTACTTCATGAGATCACCAAGATTCAGTGTTTCTTTTTCCCTTTAGTATGTGTCCTCGGATCTCTTCATTGCTCAGATTCAGCTGAGTATAAAAATACTTGATGTCCTCAGAGATACACATGCAGCATATTGAGTGAACTAGGAATTCCAAATATAAAAATACTTTCTCTTGTGTGCACACTCTACCTGACTTGCAAGTACCCCGAGTGTTCATGCCAGTGTGTGTAGTGAGAACTTCTGTTAACGTTTTTCTGAACTATTTTTAAGGAATATAGGAACATAAAAATCAAATGTAATACTGTCATTTTTTAATTATAATGTTCCGTATGGTTTGAGATTCTTTTACCTTATGATATGAAGAATTTTTTTTAAATGCAGCTTCACTGTAACAAAAGAGGGACTTGAAAGAACAACATATAAGAATTCTGTCTAAGAAGTACAGACCACAGTTCCCTCAGCAGTAGCCCAACCAACTAGTTTTTTTTCCTTAAAGTTCTAATTTCTTTTTGACTGGAAATGAGTTTTTCTTGTTTCTCTTCTAATTTTTGTACAGGCTATGAATGAAATGAATGGAAAAGAGATAGAAGGGGAAGAAATTGAAATAGTGTTAGCAAAGCCACCGGATAAGAAAAGGAAAGAACGTCAGGCTGCCAGGCAGGCCTCCAGAAGTACTGCGTGAGTGTTCATTCTTGCAATGCTATAATGCTGCAGAATTAAATTCTGCTGTGATGTACAATATCATTTAGAAGCAACTGAGTCACTTTTCTCCACGGTGTGTATTGTTAATTGACAAGGGAAGATTTATACTTTCTTTTGCGAGACTTTTCAAGATAAATTAATGCATGTTTCTTTTTCTTAATAGGTATGAAGACTATTATTACTACCCTCCACCTCGAATGCCACCTCCTATTAGAGGCAGAGGCCGTGGAGGGAGAGGTGGATATGGCTATCCCCCAGATTACTATGGCTATGAAGATTATTATGATGATTATTATGGTTATGACTATCATGACTACCGTGGTGGCTATGAAGATCCCTATTACGGCTATGATGATGGCTATGCTATAAGAGGAAGAGGAGGAGGAGGAAGGGGTGGGAGAGGTGCACCTCCACCACCTAGGGGGCGGGGAGCACCACCACCAAGAGGTAGAGCTGGCTATTCACAGAGGGGGGCACCCATGGGACCACCAAGAGGAGCCAGGGGTGGGAGAGGGGGTCCTGCACAGCAGCAGAGAGGACGTGGTGCTCGTGGAGCCAGGGGCAACCGTGGGGGCAACGTAGGAGGCAAGAGAAAGGCAGATGGGTACAACCAGCCTGATTCCAAGCGTCGTCAGACCAACAGCCAGCAGAACTGGGGCTCCCAACCCATCGCTCAGCAGCCGCTCCAACAAGGTGGTGACTATGCCGGTAACTATGGTTACAATAATGACAACCAGGAATTTTATCAGGATACTTATGGGCAACAGTGGAAGTAGACAAGTGAGGAGGGATCGAGAATTTTGGAAACTTAGAATTGGCTATAGCTCTACATCCTTTAAAACAAAATTGGCTTAATGTTTCATCCTTCAGTAGCGATTGGCTGCCATTTGTATTGGGCTGAAGAATCACTCTATTGTGTATATACTCGAGTCTCTTAGTTTTCTTTTTTTCATAAATGCACTTGGACATTACTGGGCTTGCAGAATTCCTGAACTCCATATGGGGTTTCAATGCTTTTATCATTTTAGGCTTCATTTTAGCAGTTTAAAAGCAGGAATGGCACACTGTTCAATCATGAATTTGCAGAACCTCTGGTTTTGGACAGTTTTTTTTTTTTGGATTTGGGATAGACTACATAGGAGTATGCTGTACATAAAAGTAAAAGCTAGTGCTTTGTCTTAGTAGTTTTAAGAAATTACAACAAATTAAGTTTTCTTGTATTGAAAATAACATGATTGTATGTTTTGCATTCCTAGAAGTAGGTTAACTGTGTTTTTAAATTGTTATAACTTCACACCTTTTTGAAAATCTGCCCTACAAAATTTGTTTGGCTTAAAACGTCAAAGCCGTGGCAATTTGTTCCTTGATGTGATTGTATTTCCAATTTCTTGTTCATGTAAGATTTCAATAAAACTCAAAAATCTATTCAAAACATTACCTATTTCAAATTCAATTGTGTCCTAAAACATTATTTCATTGGTAATTCTTGCGAAAATATTGTTTTCAAAGTATAACTGCCTATGTGAGTGATCAAATTCATGCAAAATTTCTTGTGCTTTTCAACATTTAGCACTGTGGACATCAGACTGAAAACTAGGAGAAATTACAAAGGGCACTCTTTGTTTAATTGCTGTTCAGTAACATACCAGCATCTAATTTGGAAGCTTTTTTTTGTTTTGTTTTAAGTGTTCAAATGTATCCAAACATTCGTGGAAATCTAATTCAAACATAATTCAGTAATGTAACTTGGAGAAGGAAGCAGAGCGTACAGTTTTGTTCCTTTTTGTTATGTACTGTGGAGTCCCTCTAGAGGCTATTCTGTTAGGATCCATACAGCCATACTGTATTACTCAGTGCACAAACACAAAAATGGTTTTGATCTTGAACATCTTAGGTCAATTAAAGATAATATTTGAGTTAGAATGAGAATAAATTAGGTGCTGTGGCACAATAAAGTAACTTTTTGCTACAGATAACATAAACATACTCTCCATATTCTACATAATCCTGTCTTGATATTTTAATTTGATGTTCTGCCATGATGAACAATTTGCCTTAGAATTCTCATGCCTTGTAATAAAGGCTGTTTAAAAATTACATCTTACTTTTTGGGGAGATTACTAGCTACTTTATTGAGTATTATGTGTTGCTTTTATTGACCCTTTGTCTTGGACATTCCTAGATGTCAATTTTAACTGGCAAGTCATGACATTACTCTTCCGTTGCATGTGAGCCATTCTGTACCCCAATGAAGAACATTTGATTCTCAAGAAAGAGAAACAAAAGGATTTAAACTTTCTCTAAAGAAAACTATTGCTGGACCTCTAAATATCCAAACCAAATACGTTGCTCATACTTAATTACAGCATTATAAACACAGACTATTGGGGAAGTTAAGCTTCTGTGGTCGTACTCCTCCCTTTGTCTTCTATTCCTGTCTGGTGTCTTTCAATTGTATTTTGTCAGAATGTTAACAAAAAGATGAGCCTTTCAACACTTGATTGTTGTGGGGCTGGTATATAATTGCATGGTTTAACTTCTGAGCTTAATTGAAGTGAGGATGTATTTCTGGTTCTCAAAAGTGGGATTGCCCCTTTATTAGGCTCTCTTCCTTTCAAATTAATATAATCGGTCGTTAAATAATTTTAAAAATGCTTTCCAAAATTAGTATTTTAGTATGTTAAAGCCTTTTTTTTTTCTTGTTCTTTTATTTCATAAAGTCAATGGGGCCAAATCCTGTCCTCTCTGTTCCTTACTTGAGCAGTGAAGTCAGAGGGGTATTGCCTGGGTATGCGTTTCAGGCTTTTGCTTGTGGTAAGGATATGGCTTGTAATTTTGTTTTAATACAAGGAATTGCTGTTCTATTAGTACTACGTCATAGTGATTACACAGATTTTGTGATGTTGAGCAGAACGCTGTAGTCTCAATAGGTATTTGTATTTCATTAATCATTATAAATGGGATCTGCTTTAGGGGAACTTAATTGGAATCAAATTTAAAGTCCATCCTGGAAGAAAGGTAGCAACTCTCATACAGTGGATTTCAAGTGTTAGCCCAGGAGAGATGAAGTGCCCAGTGCGTGCTCGAGGGGGAGGGAGGTGTGGGAAAGTGAAACACTTGAGTTCTAATGTCTACAAGACAACTAAGTAACAAAAATTATTTTCATCAAGAATTGTAAAGCTGCATCTTATATTTGTTTCTGCCAAAATCACTAATTATCCTAATATTTTTATTGAATATGACAAGTGAACTATACATTTTTATAACTGAAAATTTATAAGCTTGTATTTACAAAATATATACAGTTCTGCAATTTGTGTGATTGATGGATACTTAAATTCACCTTTTAAATTTGCTACAGTGCTCCTCTGAGTCCATAACGATAGCGCATGCTACAGCTTAGTGTAATGGTGGTGTACAGTGAACTTGAAGTTATTTACTAAAATTATTGAAAAAATTGTGAAACAAAAATACTGTAGCACTGTGGGAAAATCTGCTATTCCTGATGACAGACACTCAAGGGAAGAATCTTCTCAGCAGAATTTTGAGGCGTAGTCAAAGGAAAAAAATAATTTGCTGTCATGCATCTGTTTTGATATTTTCTTTAGTATAACTTTTGCAAAAAATCCTTTTACAGAATAAAGTATGTTGAAAGTGGATTTCAACTTGCAAACCAGTATTAAACTTTTGAGTGTCCTGCTGGCATTGGAGGAGGAGCCATGAAATGGGATTTTAATAATCATTTGATCACTCATTTATAGCAGTTGCTTAAATGTCTGTATTGATAAGGTGTTTGACTTATAATAATTAAAAAAAAAAAAACTTGCCAGATTTATAGGAATTCCAAAACTTTTGAGCAAAAGATTTTTAGAGCTATTATGTTATTATAGACTTACTTGCACATTATTAACAAAATTGATCTACTAAATTCTGCTTATAATTTCACTAATTCATTAATCATGATCTGCATTTTTCAGAGCGTTAAAAGGTTTAATTTTTCTTTTTTAGGACCTGTTTATATTCAGAACTCAGCATCTATAGTCTTAATTATTAGAAAGAAAAACAGTTTCATTGCTTAAAGCATTTTCAAAATAAACTCTCAAATCTAAGTAGGAGTTCACCATATGATGTTGGTGACTATAAAAACCTGATAATTTTTTGACCCCTCTGCATTTGGACATGAAGCCCATTTCTGTATTTTGAGCTACAGAGAAAACAAAATACAGAAGACCCTCTTATTATAAGGCTAGCAGGAAAATAAATTTGAGGTATTGAGCAAAAAGTCTTCAACCTCTTAGTAAGACTTATTCTAGGCCTGCAGACTCTTATGCAGATGTATTAATTCTCAGCAAGACTTAATAGTCACCCAGAAATTATGAGCTTGGCCCATATGTAGAACAACAAGGACACCCAGTGCTCCAAATATTTCATGGGCAGTCTTTGATTGTATGTGAGTACTTGTGTGATGAAGGATTACTTGCATAATGAAAGTTTGCCAATTGGATTGTCATTGATGGGAATTACTTAGTTCAGAGCCTTATAGAAAGAGTGTACTGAGTTGTTTCCTATTTATCAAAAAAAAAAAAAAAACGAAACAACAACAACAAAAACAATAACCCAAACCCCAAAACTTAGAGCTTCTGTTAACTTAGAATTTGGAGGAAGCTGTTTGGACGTAGTGTTCTGGCTTAAAAGATATTTTGAAACCAAGTGGCTAAGCTTGGCATTCAGTTGGTTGAAAACTGTAGAGTAGGAAGAAAGTAATTTAAAGGAGATCTTGAACTTCTGTTCTCATTCAAAGAAAACAGTCAAGGTGTATGTGCAATTTTTGGTTACTGATCAGGAACTCTTGAAATTTTAGAATAGAAGAATCCTACTGAAGAAATTTTTAAAGAACGTGGAGGTTACCAGAAGCTCTGAAAGACAGTTCAGCATATATTGCATCACATTTTCTGATGTCCAGAAATGTGCAAGTGTCAATTTTGTATTTTAACTCCTTCCTTTTACCTGACTATCAGGGAAGCGTGGTTGAGGCTGACCTGACATGTCATGATGTCGACTTGCTAGGTTGGGGTTCGCAAGGGACATTAACCTTGGAGTTATCGGTAAGACAACTTTCTTTCTAATTTACTTCAGTAAGATTAAAGGGCTTGGGGGTGGGAGAGGTTGGGGTGGGGGAGGAGATGATCTCCAAAGCCCTGATCACTGGAATATTGTTGAAAATCTGCCATTGCCATGGAGAGATTCCAAGCACTGAAAATAAAGGTGGCTTGTGCTTTGAAAGAAAAATGGATGCTATTTTAGCGATGCTGGAAGCATAAGAGGATCTGAACACTTAATTTTTTTCTTCTGTAATCAAAGCCAGATGTATTTTTTTTCCTGATCATGAAAAAGCAATGAACTTAGAGTATACTTCTTCGAAGTCTAAGAATGTTGTAAAAATATGTCCAAGTAGATCTCTGTAATAAAATTTTATCTTGAAAATGACAAACAAAACTGGCATATCATGAGTTTGGATCATTTATCTTTTGAAAATGACAATCCTTACAAGGCATTCATTGTGAAAGAATTTCCACTAAACTAAGGGGACCTTGTAGTTAGTTCCATTAGAAAACTACTGGAGTTTTAATAATTAACTTTTTTTTTTGTGGAGGATGTGTTATGTGAATTATAGAATACTATAAGCCGAAGGAGAGATTTTTGGAGGTGTTGCAGATCAAACTTAAAATACTTCGTGAGAGAGTGGGCTTTGTGTAATTCTCGAGAAGAAAATCTCAGTTTGTTAATAAACCCTTTCCTCATCGTATAAGGTGTGAATATGTATAATTTAAGCATATGCCAAGTCTTTTTGCATTTTGGTGTGTCACTGGAAGGTAGCAATATGAAAGCAGTGTGTGTTGAACTGTGCAACTTGTAGGTTCTTTAAGAATTCCTGTCTTAAAATACAGCTACAACAGGAAGATGATAAACGTAGTTTTCAGAAGTAAGTAAAACTATGAGAACATTGTTCATCCCTTCAAGCACCCGCTTTCAAACAAATTGCAGTGAGCATCATTGTTTACTCTTCTTATATACTCAGCTGTTATCCTACACAAAGTGACTTGTTTCTCCTTACTTATGTGCCTTTGCATTTTGTTTTTTAAGGTGCACCTCACAGATGTATACTCTGCAATTGATGCATGTTCTTCCCTTCCTAACACCATACATGTTTGTTGATGAGCTGGTATTTAAGTGATACAGCTCGGAGAACTGCACATTTGCTGAGTCCAGCATACTGTGTAGATAGTGTGCCTAAAAAGATATAAAATACAAGAACAGGCTTACTAAAGATCCTAGAAGAGCAAAATTCTTTTAGTCTTTGCTTAATACAATTCTGGATCTAGTTCATGTACTACTACAATGCTTTCCTTCCCACTGGCCCAACTGGGGACGTTCCTCCAGACCTGGGTTGTCAGAGATCTGTTTATCTGAGGAAACATCACCATCCAAGTACTGGAGTTTTTAGCAGTTTAGGACCTGGTCTTGGTTTTCACTTTTTCCTCTGTTCCCTGTGAGAACTCATCATCTGACCAACCATCTGGAGTGAGAAGCAAGATCTTCTAAACAGTGATTCCTCTATGTCAGATAGATGAGTATCTAGTAGTACAGTTTTACAAATGTTGGAGTTTGCGGGTGCCACCGTCAATGCAAAAAAGCAGTTCTTTCTAATGCAGGCATTTCTTTTGCTAGTGCTTTGTCTGCTCTGGGGGAACTGATAGCTCTAGTATTTTAATTTCCTGATTTGTTTTTAGTGAAGGATTTGTGTAGGAGTGAGAATGATAGATATGGAAGAGCCAGAATACTGCCTTTGGTGTACATTCCTGGAAATGTGGTCCCGAGTAGATGCTATAAGGCAAAGACTTGTACAAGCTCTTCACTAAGTGTAAAGGCTTAAGTGTGGTGGATCCCATCAATTACTAATCGACTTTCTATAGGGGATATACTTCTGGTAGTCTGAACTTACAAACTGGAGACATGTTGGTTGTGTGTCCTTGATGTTGTATGTGGCGATGTTAACATGTTAAGCAGGCAGGAGTTCCTTACCAGATAGCACTTAAGTCAAGGGGCTCATAAAGAAGTTGCCAGGAATTGAGCAGCAGGACCAAAGCAGAGGAAGAGGCAAATGGTTTTAGGTGCTGTGCTTGAAGTGCAGGATGGTAGTGATGGACATCTCCACAACGGAGGACAACAGCTGGCAAGCTCTCGCTTTGTAATTTTTCCTTTATTTAAGTGATGATAATAAAAAATGATAATGCCCTCTACACAAGGCTTAAAAAAAAAAGTAACGGAGTGGGATGTACGTGGTGCAGATAGTGGACACTTCCTGCCAGCTAAAGATTTTGAGTAAAACAAGTGATACAGATCTATGGGTGAAATGGGGAATTCCACCCAAAGAATGGAAAGATGTCAAGATGTGGCACCTTTTGTTCAGCAGCTTTTAGTAGGTGTGTGCTCTAACTTAGTGCTATGAAATTACCTGGTAGTCAGCTAGTGCACTGGAGGTTCTTGCTGTTTGACTGAAGTCTCCCTATGATGTACCTGAAGAACATATTCAAATGGCTTGCTCCTGGAATGAGTCAGCTTTCTTCCCTAACAGCGTGCTCCTCACAAAAGTGGTAGATGTTATTAGAGTGCCCAGTACCTTGCAGTTCTCAGATAAGTCAGGCAGGTAAAGTCATCTCAGATTTCTGAAGCAGGAACACACAGAAGTGCCTGAAAATCCTGAACTGGAATAAAAGTGTCCAAGAGAATTTTTGCATGGGCAAAGGATTGCAAGCACCGTCATCAAAATTGTATTAAAGTTGCATTGAAAGAAATCTAGTGCAGTCAGATGATGTCTCTCTCCTTTGTTCTTAGGTCTTAGATTTTCTAAATATGATACTTATTGATGAAGTAGCAGCAGTATTTCAATAGAGAGACAAAAGCCTGATAAAGCTGCATCTTGTTTTTAAGACTTTTTTTAAACGGAGAATGCTTGTAGTGCACTGTATATTTGGGTTTAAATCCCTTCCTCTATAGTTTGATTAGTCCTGCAAGGAGGAGTGCACCCTTTCTCAGTGAGGATACAGGATAAACTGCTCTACAAGTGTGGTAAAAGTGTTGCGTGGTATGATATCTGAACTTTGAAAAAGTGACAAGTTGCTCATAGGCTTGGTAAGCAGTGGAGTAGTAGCAAGTAAATAACAAATTGTCTGTGCTGTCTTCTGTAGCTGTATGCGTTTCAGCTTGAGGTCCTGTGTGCTTGAAATGCAAACAAGTTACGCATTTCATCTATTTAATCATCTTGTGTTTCTTAGGAAGCTTCCAGTAATGAGTAAACATAGTGCAGGGCACAAACATTTTGTGCAACTTTTTTTATATGTAAAAATGTACGTCTTTCAGTTATTAAGCTAGATCTATCAGTGGGTACAGCTGAGTTTTGAGACTGAGCTTTGCTCTTGAATAGGAATGTGGAATAATGATTCACATTGGTTCTGTGTTGACAGATACTGGGTTTGTTGGTAGGTGACGATGTCTGAATTTATGAATCCTCTGTGCAATGAGAGACTGCAGTACAGAAATATGTGGTAGGACCTCCAGGGGGAAGCATGGGACTGGCAAGACCACACTGATCTCTAGCATAGAAAGACTTTCTGATGCACAGAACCTTTGCCTGTGTTAGCAGCAAATCTCTTCTGTATCAAATTGAGACTGCAAAACCTGTGTCTGGAAAAAAACACTATCAATCTTTAATAGCAAAAGACTGGAAATTACTGTTGTTACGTATGGAGATAAGGCTGCCTGATGAAAAATGAGATATAATGTGTGATTAAACACACAGACCTTCTGCTAATTATATTCATGGTTCAATTCTATCATTACAGCAATTCAGCCAGGGCAGGTGTGTGCTGTCTGGAAGAAGAAAAAATGTTGGTAAAATTGAAAAGAGAAGCAAAAGTCCAGAGCTGTGTAAAATGATTTTTTTTTTTGTAAATTGCGTAAATAAAATATTTTAGAAATGATGCATCTGCACAGCAATCAGAAATTAAACTCCCCCAAAAAAGTAATTTTTTTTTTTTTGGATATCTGCAGTAAGTGCTTGGTCCCTTTTATCTACTAATAATGTTTTAGCTTCTCATCTTGTCTCACATTATCCCAGAAGAATGTTCATGACGCCATATGAATTGAGCAAGCTGGTAAGTTAACTGTCTTTATACTTGTTCAGAAGTTTGATTGCAAGTTTTTTGGATGTATTATATTCCTAGTACTTAATTTACACCCAGTGTGGTGTTAGAACCTCTGGGTATAGCAGTGTGCTAATACTGTGTCACAGCATCAAGTGAAATGAATCCCAGAAATGTTTTTGAATTTATGAAGAAATTCCAAGGCACACGTGTGGGTGAATCCCAGCCTGTGGAATTGCCATGGGTGATAGTGAAGAGCTCAGGCAGGCCTTCAGCTTCTGACCGGCGCATCTCTCAACTTGGCATTGTGCAGAATGGTAAATGGGGGTAAAGGGCTTACAGGAGCACAGATGTTCATCACATGATTTCTTGTGCTGTGTATCGTGTTCTTAAACTCGTTTGAATAATATGCAGTGCAATCAAACTGTACTTCACCAGTTACATCAAGGCTAATTTTGGCCTGGTACTTTCTGAATTAAAATAGCTCAGGCAGACTTCTTGTTTGAAGTATTTTTAATTGCTTTTTACAGTTTTGCACATAAATTTCAGTTGTATCCTGATTTAAGTTTTGGCATTCCAGCACTGTGCTGTAGCAGATTGCTACAGCCATGGGTGTTCTCAAGTGGCTGAGGATGGTTCTTCAATGTCCCTTTTGCAAACCACATGGAGAAAAGGAACTGTCAGATAGAGAAATGAGGGCAGAAGTTATAGGAATCTCTAGTTTCTTTTCAATATTTATTGTTGTATTTTTAAAAATATTTTTCTTTTCTAAGTGTTTTCTAGGTTTCCTGGACTTAGGCTCTGTCCCTGTCAGCTGCTCTTGTGCTTTGTCATATACCGCGGTCAGAAGGCTTGCCTCGTGTTTACCTTATGGGTTAGAACTAATTCTCCTTGCAAACGTCAACAACAACAAAAAAGTTGAATAAGGAAGTGAATGATATTTCACTTTTTCCTGAGTTTCTCTACTTTTCAATGGAAATGTTTAGGAAGCTGGATCTTAATTAGCTTTTAGTAGAGGTGAAATAAAGAAATAGTTATGTAATTGTCCGCCCTGTCTGCAAGATGACCCCTTTTTGGGTGACATATGAGTCACCTCGGTGCCTTCTGACAGGTACCTGCTGCTTTCCAAGGTTCACATGGAGTAATTGTGAGACTTTGTAGTACCATGTGATTAAAAAAGAGCAAAATGAAAATTGATCATACTTTTCAAAACGGAGTTCAATGTCTGCCCTTTTTTTTTTTTTTTTTTTTCCATGATTTGGGTTGAGAGTAGAAGGAAAACAGAAAGGAGCAGAGCTGGTATTTTGTTCATTCTTGATGTAAGGAAAATGTGTGTAGTACTGCATCTTCTGGATAGAGAAGGGCAGACTTAGAAACTGCAGATTGGTAGGACCCTAACCCAGTGCAGATTGGCAGTGGCTTCCACTGCCTGCAGCTCCTGCTTTGTTCCCAGATGCATAAAGCCTGGTACCTGTGGGGCCTTTCCAGTTTTTCTCCCAAGATCGGTGATGGAATTTCCTGCTCTTGCCAAAAAACAAGCAAATGAAGAAAACAACAAAAAGCTCACAGCTTTGCTTGCAGCTTCTCACCTCGTGATATTTCATGATGCTTTTCCCTTTGGGCCGTGAACTCTTCCTCTTGCGATGGTTGCCCACAACTTGGCCTTCCAGCCTCCTCACAAGAAGTGAGAGCTTGCCAGTCTTCATTCCTTGCAGCAGGCTTCTGGTCATGGTGACTGGCAGAACGTCCTGACAGGGCTCATGGGGGCCTTGTGGCTCAGCTCTGAGACATTGCTGCATGTCTTGGATGTGCTTCAGTGACAGCTCCTGCTCCACTTAGGCCTTCACGCCTCTGGAGTGCAGCCTCTGGTGCTCCCAAGTGCTAGCTCCAAGAATTCCCACATTTCAGAACAGTGTGGGAGGTAGCAGAGAAGATGACATCAAAGCTTTATTGGCTTTGGGGTTTTGCAGAGTCGACTGGTTCCTAGGTATGGAAATCAGTTTTTTTGATGCAAGTTACACTTCTTGTGACCTGTTTAGGCTCAGACTTCAGCTTGGTGTGAGTGAGCTTTATACCAGCAGTCTGATGGTGGAAGTCCATCAGCTGTTGTGATTTCTTGGAACAGTTAATTTGCTGGTCAGATCCACTGGAGGTGAGAGACTTTCTTGTAAGTCCCTTGACCTCTGCTCAGCCATGGCTGGTTAATCAGCCTGGCTTGTGTATGACTCTGCAAACCTCAATCTCCTTAGGGTTCAAGAAGTGAACTTCATTTTTTTTTCTTCTTTTTAGGGAAATAGCATGTTGTGATCACAGCTGTCAGGTAGCTCCTGAATCTCGAAATTCATAATTTTTCCTAAATTAGTTATTGTTTTATCTTTACTGCTTTGGCCATTAGGCTTAAAGATGCTCTCAGGGCAGTGCCTTGCTGGCAGGTAGCTTGTGTAGGCAACGAGAAGTCTTGCAACCTGGTTGTTTGTCATTCACGTGAATACACTGCATTCATTCACATCCTTGCCTGTTCCTAGTGGATTTGTCTAATAAACCCCACACAAGTAAATGGCGGTTCGTGTCGTAGATCCACAACTTTATGAAATACCTGTACCGACTCTGGTGAAGTGACTGGATTTTATTGCATGTACAGGGTATTCAGGTTGATCCATCGTTGGCTTTAACTGAACAGTTTCTCGTCGTGCATGGCCAGTTTTGGGAGGGGGAGGAATCTGTTCCAGAGTAGTTAGGATTTTTTTTGTTCTCTGTGCTTAAAATAAATTTCCAGTATAAAATAGGAAAAACTGTTAAGAAAACCTTACCACTGAAAATGAATAAGGGGGATATTGGTTTACTTATGCTGGACCAAGTCTCAGACAAACTGGTATTCAAGAACTGAAGTGTGAAATTGCCTAAATCAACTTTGGCAAGAATGTCATATTTCTTTTAGTGAGCTGAAGGAATAACCTGGGTAATGACTACCTGCCTTCTTGTTTCCAGATTTAATCCTGAATTTTCCTTTATAGGTGATTGAGCAAATGGAAAACAGCTTTTCTTGAAGAACTCAGGATTTTCCTAAGTGTACCTCAGTAATTAAGCGTATTTCATGGCACGTAAACCAGCTGTTGCACTTTGTTTCACTTACTTTTGTCTTTGTTTTCCCAGAGAGATGGGAGAATCATGTGACATGCTCTAATTGCAATTTCCTTAAACTGTTTGTGTACTTGACAGATGATAAGCTATTTACATATTAATATTACTGGCAATCTCCGTAAAATTCTTTCCACGTTAATGGTGAGGGCAGCAGAGTCTTTCCTGGGATTTTCAAGTCTATTTTATACACATTAGTTTAATGAGAGATCTTGTTTGTGCATTCTGGTAACCTGCAGCTTCTTTTCTTCCTTGATGTAGGATGAGAGGGCCTGTGCTCTGTTACAATAACTTTCTCCTGTTTGAAATGTAATTATTTCAACTCTGGTCTGTTTTTAGATGGTGAAGGACAGACACTGTGATGAACACTAATGCAAGGATTTGAAGTGTGAACTTTGGCAGGTATCTGTATCTAGGCCTGGTAGTCTGACTCTGGGGAAGGTGTAGTTGCTGTGTGACTTCTGGCTGTAGATTCCTTTGTTCTTGAAGAATGTTTCAATGTTGATAGAAACGTTTGTCTTCATAGCATGTCCAAGAGCTGCTCTGCAATGGAGAAGGTAAGTTCACGGGTGTGGGCAGCAGGGGGGCTTAATAGTTAATCTGTTCTGACTTTTTCTAACCCAGTCCTTCAAGTTTTGTGGACAGATGTTGGATCGATCAGACAGCTGCTGAAACCAAGAAAAAACAGGGCATATTTTTAGCATTAGGAGGAAAAGAGATCAATTTGAGAATTTGGATTTTTAGCCTTTCCCTATGTATTACACAATGCTCTCAGACACACGGATTAATTTTTAGGTGGTGCTGTATGGAGACAGAAGTTGAAATTGAGGATCCTTGTGGGTCCCTTCCAACTCAGGACATTCTGTAATTATCTTTTTTGTCCTTGGAGACATAGACCCAGTTGCAGTTTAGTGTCATTTTCTCTTCATTTTTCTGATTGAAAATTAGTGTCTCTGCAGTACTTGTTGCTATAAGCTATTTAATTGCTGGCACACATTTATTTCTGTCTTACGAGTTCAGCTGAGTCCCCTCTGCTTTATGATGAGGGACTGCTATTAGCTGTGCTTTGAAGACAAGCGTTCCTACTTTCAATCAAGTTTAGATTGCGTTTGCTCTGAACGCTGATGAAAGTGTTAGCTTAGTATATCCCATTTCCTTGATTTGGGTTGTACAGGACTTGCTGTGCATCTTCCTTTGGCAGATAATTAGGTTCCTGGACTTATTCCTGAGGGAACCAAACAAATATGCTTTGCAATGTAGAACCATGTGGAGGCAACAAGGATTTTATTGTTCATGGGGAAAAATAACGTAGCATGAAGACTTGAAATCTAAATCACCTTGAATTTAAAAATAAAAAACTAGGAGATACAGTATCTTAATGCTGTAACTTGGAAGAATATTGGAGTTCTTGAATACGAATTTTTTTAAACTCTCAATAAAATTATGTATGCAATCTGTACTTTTGCAGTAAATGTAAAGCATACCATGGATTAGCAAATCTTCCAGAAGAACCCCAGCGTCTGCCTGCCATGGCGAGTGGTCTGAGGAGTGGTGTGCATGCGTAGCGGTTCCAGGTGGGTGTGGTACATGTACATGAAGTCTCTTCTCTTGTTCTATGCAGTGTACTGTATAAACTGCACGTGTTGTATAATTGTTTCCTACCTGGTCCTTTTGTAATGTCTATTTTTTCTAATAAATATCTTTTGAAGTCATTACTTTGTGGGTGTTTTCCAAGGGTCTGAGTGTTCTCATGTGTTGCTTGTCCTCACTGACGTTCTCTTTGGATCATGTGGGGAAAAGGAGCAGAGAAACTACTTCAGTTGAGTGTGAATTTTATTTTAAGCTGCCATGGCAAAATGCAAAATCTTTTCTAAAGATTCTCTGACTATTTTCTTGGGGAGTCCTTATGTGGAGGGAAAATCATTTTAAGCAAACTTGAAGAAACTTCTCATGAAGCAAAGTTTATTCTGAATGTATGTTTGGAAAGCAGTGATGAAACAAGTTGGAGTTTGTCATCTTGTGATTTTACTCTTCTGTGAAATGCCAAATTCTGTGGGAAGCTTCAGCAGTATGAAGTTCAGAGTAGCCTTGCACTTGCGTGAATAAGGATTTGGCTTAATCTTGGCTTATTAGGTCCCTCTCCCCGGAGCAATGAGAAGAGCAGAATACGACCCAGTGGTCTTTAATGTGCATTGCAGTACTCCATTTGAGTTTTTTCAGGTATTAAGGGGGAATGTGGTCTGTATGCTGGCATGGATATGGTTTCAAGAAGTGAGAATCTACGTGTGCATGTGTGCATTTGCTGAAGAATTCTTTTCTTCTAGAAAAGTATTCTGGCGTGTCATGTTGTTCAGTCTGGCTTTGCTTTTCATTTCAGCTGTGCAGGCATTTCTAGAATCATTCTGACACTCTTTTCTCCCCCATGCTTAATCCTTACATGCAATGTGCTAGTCCTGCTGAGCAGCAAGAGTGAGTGCTTTGTAAAAAGAGCTGCCATAGACGTGTAAGTTCAGGGGCTGGCACGAGTCTGCTTTGGAGACTTGACTAAGAGAACAGAATTATCGTTAATCCTCTATCAAACATGTTAAGCAAATTAAAGGAAATAAAATAAATCCCAAAGTTCTGAAGTTTGACTCAGCTCTAACCATCTTCAAACAAACAAAACCTTTCTGACCACCTGAATTGGGCACATTGTCATGTAACGCTTGTGTGCAGTTTGTGGCAGGGAAGGTGGACGGCGAGATTGACAGTTACATTCAGACCAAGTTTAGTGACCATATCCTATTACCAAAACATTTTAGGTTAATTCTTGTAGTTTTACAACAGAGATGTGAAGGATCTGGTGCACAAGTCTTATGAGGAGCAGCTGAGGGAGCTGGGATTGTTTAGTCAGGAGGAGGCTCAGGGGAGACCTCATCGCTCTCTACAACTTCCTGAAGGGAGGTTGTGCTGAGGAGGGGGTTGGCCTCTTCTCCCAGATAACTGATGACAGGACAAGATGGAGTGGCCACAAGTTGTGTCAGGGGAGATTTAGGTTAGATTTAAGGAAAAACCTCTTCTCTCAAAGAGTGGTCAAGCACTGGAACGGCCTGCCCAGGGAGGTGGTGGAGTCACCATCCCTGGCGATGTTCAAGAAGCACCTGGATGAGGTGCTAAGGGATATGGTTTAGTAGCTTAGTGGGCAGTGATGGTGATAGGAGGACGGTTGGGCTAGATGATCTTGTAGGTCCTTTGCAACCTAGTGTTTCTATGATTCTATTCCAGTGAATGCATCAGAGCACATGGACTCAAGACTAAATCAAGGCATCTCCAGAGAACACAGCAAGAAGTGCTGGCTAACGTGCTGCCCAAAAAAACTGACATTGATAATTTGGATGTATGCCATCTGGTTTGTACTGGAAAAAACTCCAAACCATGAGAAAAAATGGGCTGGTTGGTTGTTTGGAGTTTTCACAGGCTTTAAAAGAGCAGGAAGCTTTGTCAATAGTAACTTAAAGTGCCTTGCAAACATTTAAGTCCAGTAAAACTGCAACAGACTGGAATGTGTTTGCTCAGGCTCTTAGATATGAATGATCATCTCCAGATTTCTAAATACCAATAACAGAAGAAGTGGTTTCTCAGTGGGAGTTGTCAGGTCCCTATTCCATTTGCGGAGACTCCGTTATTAAAGAGATTCAGCATGTGAGCTCTCAGTAATCTGATTTAATTTCAGTATTAATCCAACTTCAAGATCAACTTCAAACTGCTCAAGGCAGGCTGGTTGAACCAGATGACATCTAGAAATCCCTTACAGTCTATATTCTGTAATTCTGCAATTTGCAAACAAATAGCAAGGAAAATTGTAATTAATTGGCCATTTGTGTTTCACATGAAGCCCTAAGGGAGGAATTGTGAGGAATACAAGGCTGTTACGGACGTTCCTTTGTGCGTTTTTTCCCCCGGTAATTCTTGCCAAAATCATTGCATTCATGGCTCTTCTTGTGCCAGAGCCCTCTTCACACAGGTGTTTCCTCAAACATTATCCTCAATTATGGCTGTATACAGCTCTCTCTTCATGAAACCTAGCACATTTGACAAAAGTTTGGCATACACTTCTCCCACTGACGAAAACTGCAATTAGAACCGACTTAAAATTGATTTTTTTTCTTTTTTTTGGTCTGACATAGTGAAGAGTGATTAAAATATGTTTCTGTAAATTGGTCTTTGTATAATTAGAAGCTTAAGGTCATGTATTTTTAATATAACCTATGCAGTCATCTTCATCTTTCCATTTTACAGTGGGAAGAAGACTGCAAAACTACAGAGGAAACATAAATGAGTTCTGAGGAGTATTCAATTCAGAATTGCATGTTGCTAAAATTCTCCTGTTTTAAAGCTGTACAGATCTCCCACCAACTAACTGACTCCTCTCAGGATAAGACAAGAGCAGCCCCATGTCTACTAAGCGTGCATTTCTGTTTGCAGTCTTGTTTCAAAAAGAGGTGAAAATACCACCTCTCCTCTCAGACATCTGCTCATGAACTCTAAGAATAGGGAGAAATTTAAAGTCAAGTGGAGGTGAGAACAGAAGCCCAGTTCTGTAAAGCAGGGGATCCTTCAAAGTGATCTCTGGGCCATATAAATGGCAGGCATGTCTCCTTTTGTTTCATAATCCTATGCCATCATGTCTTTTGCAGCACAAGTCTCTCACATTGAGATTTGAGTCTACTACATCCTCTGTGCTTCCATTTCTCTATATTTAAAGTGGATAACTAAAGCTTCTACTTTAACCTTTGGAATTGAACCCACAGATACCTCAGCCAAAGTGGCTTAAAAATGGCAGTTTCCAGGACATGCCGATGCCACGGACTATGTGTGTGGTCTGTTTCTAACCAGTAGTTATAAAAGGACCCTTGGTTCTCAAAGCTCAGCCTATGCTGTGCTGATAGCCATGGCAGGCTTACTAGCACTGAACCTATAGGACATGGGTCAGCCTTGGCACAGTATGACCAGTTTCTTCCTGCACTTTCTCCTGAGTCCTGTGGGGACCCGCCACTGCTGCAGAGCCAGGGAAGGCACACAGCTTTGAGGCCAACATCAGCTAGTCCTCAGCGAGGGCCCACTGCTGCCACATCCTTTGAAAATGACAGCACATCACCTAACTTCAGATAACCACAGCAGATACACCAGAGGAAGTCACACTGAGCATCCTTCATAGCCAGGGACAGAAACAGGCACAGTTAGGATGTGATTCATCCCTTGTATCTCAGCTATCTATGACTCATTCCCCAGATTCAGTGACTAGATTTCCGCTGACAGTGAAGCAGGGAGTGGGTCTAGATGAGGCAAAAATGCCTCACTTGTTGTTATTTAGACCGGATTAGATCATTTCTCTCCAGTAGGAGGAAATCCCTGCTGAGAAAAAAGGATATAGCACAGTCGGGCATGTGATGCCAAGGTGAGCATCATGTGACTGCAAAAGGGGCCCTGCTAATTGTGCAACAAGGACAGTTGCAGCCAGGGCTCTCGTAGGTGCATACTCTACTGTGCAGTGGGACTATACAGAGCAAGATCCAGGCTGGTGTGCTGTCTCAGGTACTGGGAATGTCCTAAAAAGCTGTGGTGGAAGATATGGAAAATATCAGTGGCTGTTCTATTATTGGTACTTCAAATGTTTTCCTCCAGAAAAGTGAGCTGATGCATAGCATTTGCCAGGACGGCTTCATTCAAACCATGACTGTCTCCAGGGGCAGCAGATTGATTGACAGAGCTCCCTCCCTTACAAGTTCCCAATAACATATTGGGGTGTATTAAACACAGCATGGCCAGACAGGCAAAAGAGGTGATTGTCCTGCTATATTTAGCATTGCTGCAGCCTCATGTTGAGTATCATGTGCAGTTCTGGTCTCCACAATATAAAAAAGGATGTAAAGATCCTTGAAAGTATCCAGAGGAGGGCAACATTGCTGGTAAAAGGGCTGGAAGGCATGTCCTATGAGGAGAGGCTGAGGAAACTTGGGTTCTCTATTTAGGAGAAAAAGAAGGTTGAGGGGTGATTACATTGCTTCTGAGGAGGAGAAATGAAGAGGAAGTTGCTCGTCTTTTTTCCCTGGTATCTAGTGATAAGATGTATGGTAATGGCTCAAAGCTGCCATTTTAGTACGCTTTACCAAGAGGATTGTTAGACCCTGGGACAGACTTCCTAGTGAAGTGGTTGACATACCATACCTTTCTGTGATTAAGATGCATTTGAATATTGCTCTCAGTGGATTATAACTTGGATCAGCTGTGAAGCAGTCTAACAGTTAGACTTGATGATCTTTGTAGATTGCTTCCAACTGAACTATTCTATTCTGTTACATTCTATTCTACTTATTCTTTTCTACTTAAATAATAATGCTTTCCAGACAAAATGCCCATGGAGCAACCACAGGGATCAGGGAAGTGTACTACCTGAACTACCTGGTTCAGGTAGTCATTCTATTCAGCATAGGCTTGTTAGATCTAACCCTGATTTGCCTGCAGTATGTAGGATGCTACAGCACCTGGATCTGCCATCTGATCAGAATTAAATGCCTAATGGAATTAGAGCATATGGGAAGGAATCAAGCCGTACCTCATTTTCATTTACTTCTCTATGAAGCTAGCAGCCTAATGGTATTTGGACTAAAGCCATTTTGGTTTCAGAGTGAAATACTCTAGGGTTTGACATTTAATTTGAGCTGATAATCTCTTTTTTATCTTCTGTAAGAGAAAAGGATGGGCTTTTCGCAGGAAAAATTTGCACTGCATAGAAAATATTCACACCCCATTGGCAGTAGAGTGAATCAGATAGTTTTGTGGGAGTGAGGCTCCAACGCAGATTAGGACTTGAGAGTGTGCAAAAAAAATATTTTGAATGCTACTATCCCAAACCTATTGCAATGTAAGTTCTCTTTTTCCTATCTACTTATGGAGGAAACTTCATGAAATAAACCACAAAAGCTGGATGTATCACTCCATAACCAGAAAAATCAAATGTCTTGGTCTGATGTACCGTTTTTGTACAGGTTTATCACATGGCTGCATGATTCGATATGGCTGTTTCTCACCTAAAGCAAGTGGTATTAATCTCATCTACCTTCATATGACTGATCTCTATGTAAATCTAATCTCTTTACTAAATAGAGAGACAGATGAAACTCCTGTTCCTGATGGTTAGTCACTTGGCTACTTCTGGTCACTTGGTTACTTCAGGTAACCCCCTAAAATAAATAAAATAAAGCAAGCCTGGTAGTCTAATCCAGACTGAGATTGGATGCCAGCAGCTAACTGTGGTGAGACCTTCTCTTGCGCTGCCTCCCAAGATTACCATCTGGGACAGGACAAGGACCATCTGCACCTCCAGCAACAACCTCTATGATTGGATTCACTCTGGCACTTGGCTGAAGAACTTAAGTTAGCAAAGATATTGGAGAGAGATGAGTACTTCCAGCTGATGATTCAGATTTCTTTTCTGCCCTCCTAGGGAGACAGCTGTACTGTCATGGATGTTCTTCTCTGTAATTTACATGCTGTGTTAGTGGCAGCTCAAAAAAGACTGAGCTCTCTCCACTCCTTATGAAGCAAGTAGGTTTTGTTCTCCAGCTTTGAATCCTCCTCCCAGAGGAAAAAACCAACTGAACAAAAACCCATTGGAAATGGCTTGTTCTGGCCTTTTCCACACAGGCTGAGGTGAAGGAGATCATAGGAAGTTCAGGAGAAGGTTGTGTCAAATGTGCAACGAGGGTGGTCTGTGGTTGTGAGGAGGGGCTCTGCCATAGAGGGACGGGTTCCATCCTGATGGTGCTCTAGGAGGTCAAGTGGTGTTCAAATCTCCTCTTGTGTGGCAGCACCTGGAACAAACAAGACTGCTGAGGAAGAGAGAGTGCGCACTCTCCGGATGAGATTGGAATGCAGATGTTGATGAGCTTGAGAACAAACCTGTCCATACACACCCAACTGTTGCAGCAGGTGACCACAGCAACCTCCAGAATCGTGAATCATAATCTGGGGAACTACCACCCAGGAATGTCAGTTGGTGGCTGATTGGCTTGAGTCTTCTGTAGAAACTCTTCATCTCCTCCTCTGCAGCTGATGCCTTTGGGCAGGGGAAGATGCACCACACTGACTTTTCCCAGCTGAGACTGAACTGCACTGCTGAGGAACAGCCTGTTCTCTGCTGAGACCCATGAAGCGTGGAGGCTCCTTGGTTTGCATCAGTTTGTATGGAAAAATCTCATTGCCAGAACTTAATGTTCAAAGAGGAGACAGAGGAGTGATTTCAAAATGAACTTTCTCTAGGAATACAGTATAAACCCAAATGACATTGAATATGCATAACAGTGCTCTAATCAATCTCATCCAGCAGAAAACATACGTACAAATACAGGGAGTTGTGTGGTATTGTTAGCACTGTGGCTCCTTGGGTGTTTTCCCCATTGCTGTGCCTTCCTTTTTCAAGCAGGGGCCCAGCCCCAGGGCAGTCCTGCCCACCCAATTGTAATTTATGTCCTGACTGAGAACCGGGAAGTACAGACAGAGTGCTCTGGACTTGGGGTCCACTTGTTTGAGGCAGTTTTGTCTCCAGCTGGATTTTCCAAAAGGAGCAGCTCTTTGCCCTGCCTGGGTGCTGCTCTTCAAAGGCTGTCAGGAGCCTGCTGCTATCACCACTGGGCATCACAGTCCTGTCTAGGAAGCTGTAGGATAAGCATCTTTCTTCATAAAACAGAATAAACAATATCTGTTTCTTTATACAACATTTAAGTGTTATTTTAATGACTAGCTCTTTTTAATTGCTATGCTTGAATTTTTTTGAGTTATTTCAATCCAGAGTCAAGAAAATGAAAATTATCTGTTGAACTTCATGAGCAAAGCATTTATCTACTCTTGCTGTCTGCTAGAATTTTATGAGAAATAAATTACTAAATTCCTTAGACACTAAAGCTCCATTGTGAACTGCCTAAGTATGGGCGGGGGTGCTTTCTTAAACTTCTTGGGAAGAAATTGGATCAGACCCAGGGGAAACATCCAAAACACCTTACTTTAATGACAACACCAGATACCGAAGCAATTATTTGGAAAAAGGACAGAATTTAAATATGATATTAAAATGAAAGTCGTTCCATAAAAAGGAAGCTAGTAATAGGGGAAAAAAAAAAAAAAACACCTTATTAACATTCATGAACAATAGAAAGCAGCCTAGACTCGGATGTTATCTAAGGTATCACACGAATATAACACAAAACTCAGTAAGTATCCTGATGTCTTTATGTCAACATTCATCTCACAATAAAAACAACCTGGTTGCTTTGACTGTCTCTTTGTTTGATGAGCTAAACAAAGCCCTGCTTACCTGTGGGTGCAAGAGCCTTGGTTGTCAGACAGCCCTCCGGTGCAGTTTCCTAGTGAAGCAAGATGCTGGCTGCTGCACAGTGACATCTTTCCTGGTGGCTACTGCTGTGACTCCAGAGGGACAGTCACAGCATGTTGGACAGCTTCCGCATGTTGGTCCCACTGTGACTGGACATCTTCTAAACATGGGCACCTTTCTAAGTGTGTGAACGTACATCGCATGGCTTGGTCTTGAAGCATGAACTGGAAGAGCAGAGAGGGATGATGCCCCTTATTTTTGTTGTGTAGATGTGTAGTGAGGCAGCAGTGCCGTTTTGTCCTCAGCTGTCTGCAAAAATCTGGTCAGTTCATGAGCTGTAGTTCTGGGAAAAAGCCAGGGCTATGAATGGTCCGCATATAGCCACGTAGCCAGGTGCAAGCTATGAATAGGCAGGCGGATTTGTGCCGAGGAGCTGGGACTGACTGTGCTGGTCCTCAGTGGTCAGCATGGAACATCTGGGTACTCCAAGGAGGGATTTGTTGATATAAATGTAGGTGTTAGCAGTTAAGTACTCCTGTGGCTACTACAGTCAATTAACAGCAAGTTCCTGCAGCGAATAAAATCTGGGATCTAGAGCTCATTTCTGCATCAAATACGTGTCCTTGAGGCTAATGAATGATGCCACTGTCATTGTGTGGCCATTCTCCACAGTCTTTGAAATTCATGGTATTTGGGGGAGATTTCTGAAGGCAAGTGTCACATTCTTGTTCAAGAAGAGGAACCCAGTCCCTGGAAACATGAGGAAATAGTAATTACCAACACATTCTTTCTCCGTTCTCCTGATTCAAAAGGACAAGGTCAGACTCTTATTGATGAACTATGAACCAGAAAATCACAGACCTTCTTCCATTTCTATGTTAATCTTTCTCTGCTTTTCTACTCTCTGCCACTGAGACAACTAGATGTATAACTTTGGTACATGCATTATATACTAAAACCATCATCTTCTGATTTTTTTTTGACTGCTTTATTCTGCAGTTTCTCTTTTGTCTCCTTCCTCTGTAACCATCTATGACCACCTTACTGTCTGCTTGCCCATTGTGCCATTAAAACACCCTCCCCTGGTGTCGATGGGACCACTGGAATCACTGATAGTTTGTCATCAAGGGAAGAGCTTCCACAGGGAAACAACACTTTCCTCTTCTTTTTCATCCCCTGCTATGACCATCTCAGCTGATGGAAATTCAGATTTCAGCTGGGCAAGACTTTGAGCAACCTACTTTTGGGTCAGCCCAGCTTTGAGCAGGGGCTTGGACTAGAGACCTCCAGCGATCCTTTCCAGTCATTCTGTGATTTGACTTGTTTCCTTATGCAGGAGCTATTTCAGAGTCTCTGATGTTTATGAAAGTAACAGCAGAGCTGAAGTTCCACCATGACAGAGACCAGCCCCGCTGTCTGTCCATGTGCTTTTTCACATTGCCTGCCACAGTCTTCAGTGCTGCAGCTGTTTATTGTAGATTAATGGAATATGCACTTCCCATGGATTTCTTTTTCCTTTCCTTTGAATATTTGAATTTTGATTAGCAAAACATATTGTTGGGGATGTAAGTGGAGTTGACAGGCACAAGTAGTTTCGTAAGTAAAATCAAAGTATATTGTACTTCAGTATTCAGTATTTTCTCCTGCTCTTCACACAATTTCATGATAGCCTGAAAGGCAAGGGAAGGATAGCAAGTAACAGACTCAGATCTATCACTTTTAATCAAGAATACAAGTATTTAGTCAATAACATTAATGAGCTCCTGGGGCAGATGGACATTTCCTCCACAGAGAATTTGCCACAACAGCTGACCTAAACTGATCAAAGCTTGAAAGAGGGGTAAGAAAGTCTTAGAGTCATAGAAAACAAAATCAGAAAGGTAGGACCGCTGAGATGGAGAACAAGGTTTCAGTAGGAAAAAACGCTACCATGGAAAGGTATAAAACCATGAAGAGAACAACCAGACAGGTCAGTGTCAGCTGAACTTAGGGTCCACTCCAGTGAGCTGCAGAGGTCACCCAATGGCTGCCCGACCAGACAGGACTGTTTGGGCTCTTATTGGGATGGCAAACAGATTAATGCTTATCATAACAGCTTGTTATATCCCAGCTTTATTTTGTGTACTTTAGCAACTAAATAGTTGCTTCATAGTTTGAAGCTGTGTATCACCCGCTTGCAGTCTCTTTGCACACAGCTAAAGGTAACCAAAGAAAAACAGCCAAAAATAATGGTTGCGTCTCTAATCAGAGGAAGAAAGGACAGAACTGACATTTTGAACAAAGGATGTTCCAGCCACATGGTTTTCTCCGGAAAACAGATATTTAGGTTTCTATGAAATATTGGCTTTGAAATGAACTGAAATATGCTCATAAAAACATGGTATTGGAAGCTCTTCAGCTTCCTGCTTTGTACCTTCAAAAAGTAGGCTCAGTGTGAAAAAGAAAAATGCAATCTGTCATTGTGAAAGTCAAATAAATGGAGGCAAAGAGGAAACTCAGTAAAGCTGTTTTTGTGTCCCACAGCCCAAGGAAAAGCCCAGATCCTCTCCTAAGGTCCTCACTTGGCACCAAATTACTGCAAATGTACCTGAGCTAAACTGATGTACAGCTACAGCTGCTCTAACACAGGACTCTGCAGACTGAGCATCACTGCCGCACTTCTTGTGATTCTGTCAACCTTGCCAACACAGACATATTTTTTTTCCTAGTGTTAAACTGAGAAGAAGACACATTTCAAAGGCTCCTTTATCTGTAGATCTGCCTGTCTTAGTGGTGCACATTCATAGTGTCTCTGGGTATGTGCACAAATTCCCTCTCTGCACCAGCTCCCCCCCCCTCACCCCCAAAAAGATAACATATCTCAAGGAATAGTTGCATTATTTTTCTAAGCAGAACATTCAACACAGGATATTAAATACAGCACTGAATTTGACCTTATGAAGCAAGAGTGAAATGAGCTGTAGCTGTTATTAGGCAGGAAAGTGTCTGGGTGATCAAACTCAGAGGAAGAAGAAATTTATTTTTTCTCTTTTTTGAAAATGTCTGAAGACAGTTTGAACCCCAAACCTGTGTCATTTTCCAAGTCAGTCTAAGAAAGACACCAACCACAACCTTTGCCTGCATGGAAGTAATGCTTGTGAAAAATATCTAATGTCTACACAGGCCCTGGCGTAGGAGAACAACAACTTGCAGCAAGTGAATTCCCTGCTCCTGTTGAGTGACAGCAGCGAGATGGCTCATGATGGCCACAGACCTGTGACCAGCCTTCACTCTGCTGCAAAGCTCTGCAAGGCTTCCTGGAAGTATATCTTGCCCAAGGGTGGAATTTGTTCTTCAGCTGGAGATGTAAAAGACCAACCTCTTTCCTTGCACATTATATCGCACCAAACATATTTCCACCCACGAAACAACACCCACATTGTTTGGAAGGAAAGTAAACAGAGAGGCATCTTTTCTAGATTTTTGTAGGAAAGCTATTGTAGATACAGTTGTCTTGTTCTGTCCCTAGGAAGTTCTGGGGGCTTAAAAGATTCACGTCCTGTCCTCTCCCAGCCTGCAAGTGCAGGCTTTTTTTAAAATAAGATTCACACCATGGTGGGCAGTTTGAAAATTCTCTCTAATTCCAGGTGAAAGTTCCAGCTGTAAGTTACAGGTGAAAGACTGTTGCGTTATGACTTACACAACACACAGCCCCTTCAGTGTTAAAAATGTGTTATCTGTCCTAAATTACCAGGGAGGATAGGTGATATGCTGCTATGCCTGGGTGTAGCCAGCTACCCAAGGTGTTGATGGAGGGTCAAAACCTTCTAAAATGTTTGGAGACCACAAAATTCCTTCTGAATCTGGGCAGCTACAGCAGACGTACACAAAATCACAACATTCCTGAGCATGAATGAGTTTCAGCTCATCACACAGAGATGATGTGGTGTGGATGGCAGAGCCTGGCTATCAGCGGTACTAAGTGTTCAAAACCTGAGATTAGCTGTTTTTTGAAAGTAATCCAATATGTAAATTAGCTGCCAGAGGAAAATGGAGACAGCTGGTTGGCAGTGTCTAATTTAGCATCTTTGTAAGTCCAAATAATACAGCAAAGGAGCTGTGACTTTATCGATGCTGTTTCAAGACCTCAGGTCTACCTGAATTGCATTTATGTAAACGCTTTGTCCAGCATGAACGAAGTTACTGCTTGTCCAAAAATCAACAGCAAAACTCTTGTATACATCAGCACAGAAAAATCGCAGGAAAACAAAAAAAAAACAGCTCAACGTTTAATTGCATCTTAGCTTTGGACGTAGGTTTGCACGGCTGAAGAGAGGCAATGAGCCCTAGCCTGAGGCAAACCGATCGTCCGCTGCCGGGCTCTGCCCGAGCTCCCCCAGAGGAGCGCTCAGCCCGCGTTTCCTCTCGGGCGCGGGTGGTGCCTCTGCCGCCTGAGGACCCGGTGCCGTAGTGCAGCTGCTTCCCCCTGAAGGAACGAGGGTCGGTGGCTCTGCCGCACGCCAGGGGACGGGGCTCAGGCGGGGCGGCCGCGTCCAGTGAGGGGCACAACGCGGGAGGAAGACAGACCCCGTCCTCGCTCCTCCGCGCCGTCCGGGGAAGAGCCGGCGCGGCCCCGGCCCCAGCCCCCCGCACCGCACCGCCCGCTGCCCCGACCCAGCTCCTCCGGCCCGGCCCCCGAGGCTGAGCGAGCGGCCCCGCCGCCGCCGCGCCCGAGGAGCGGTCGGGCCCCGCG
>WBMW01001494.1:1482429-1493472 GCA_013396635.1 Penelope pileata
TGGTAAATGAATTGAACTGCTTTGAAAGTGTGATTGCTGTGTGAATTGATCTGAGGAAGGTCCGGGTAACCGCATCTCACGGATCTGTTGCACTATGGTGGTCCCAGAGTTACCCTCCCGACACTGGTTTGCACCACATGTGACCCTGCTGCTGCCTATTGCCCTGCTCTGGCCTCAGATTCAGGGTTGACTGAATGTCACCGCCATTCTGATGTTGGCACAACGCTGGGGCACCACTGCAGTGCTGTGCTCCTGGAGCCATCCTGGCTTGTCCATGTGTGTGCACCCTGCATGGACGTGAGTCAGGGTGTCCAGGGCAAAGCCCTTGCTTGAAGCCCATGAACTGCTACCACAGACCACGTGTTGCAGCAAACAATGGATGTAAACCACTTTGGGGATGAGTTTTGGAACTACAGCAAAGAGCGGGAGTTGAGGCAGAATTACTGAACAGCTGAGGACAAGGTCTGCCAGCCAGGGGGTCATGAGATGGTCCTGACTTTTCCGGCATGCAGTGGGCAGGAGTGCATGAGACGTGTCAAGGGCTTCAAGGAGAATAAGGTTTGCCCCCAGAGACCATCTCTTCCTCAGTCATGAGCCTGATGTATACTCTAGGGAAGGAACTTCATAAAACTTCACAAAGGCAGCAGGAAGGTACCTTTGCCAGCAGCTGTAACTTCCGTGTGGTTATACTGTTGTCAATGGACTGTTAAATAGATTATTCCAGGAAGCAGTGGCTGAGATCTTGGTTTCTCCAGACAGATCTGTTTCTGTTTTTTTTTGTTTGCGCCAAAGTTAAGATGGCATAATTACAAAGGATTTAGGTTGTGCATCATGTGTTCTTCTTAAATATTAATCAGACATTGTCAGTCTGTTCTTCCTGTTGACTGTAATATTTTCGTTTTTCCCTGATCCTAATGGTTTCGGAATAGTATCCTCACAGAGACATCTCTCCTTCCTTTTTCCTGAAATCTCAGATTATTGCATTTCCTTTGTAGCCGATGGTCACTCCCTGAATCACACCTTTGATGAGCCAGAAGGAGATAGAAATGGAGCACATGTAATGCAGACATGTGTGAGTAAATGTCTGAGAAAACAAAAATGGAAAAAATCTAGCCTGCTCTGTGGTGTGAACGATGCTAGTTTGCAGCTTTCTTAGTCCTGTAAAGTATATTTTTAAATGTGTCAAAATGCAGGAAGATGTGAAGGGTCTGGCTACTTTCAGTGTCTTGGATCTTGGTTCATTTTGAATTGGCTAAGTTTGCACTTGTATTTAATTCAAAAAATGAAACAAAAGTGCAATTTGCACTGTTTTACACAGCGTAAAAGGTGCTTTCTAATCTATTTTGCTTCCCCAGTGCTGGATCGACCATTGGAAATTGCATTTCAGAAAGATTATTTCACTAGTCCTTAAAAACTTTCCATGACAGAGGTGCTACAGTGCCCCTAAGCAATTCTTTTAAGAGCTTCACTACTCTTACATCTGCAAGATTTTCCTAACAGCTCGATCTTCCTTGCTGCAGTTAAATGCATCTCCCTTCTGTGATAGTAATCATAGCCCCGAGGAATGGACTTTGGCTTATGCTCTGTAGCAATCTTTCAAGCACATAAAGGCTGTTGAACATCTCCTTCAGCTGTGTCCTTTCAGACTAAGACATCCCTCATAATTCAGTTTATTCTTATAGATTCACTTTACTTGTGATTGTCACTGCTTTCCTCTGATCTCTTTCTGTGTGGTCCATATCTTCTTGGGAGCACAGTGCCCAGAGCTGAATGTGTGAATCTGTGTCAGGTATGCTAGGTCAGGCGTTGAGAAGCAGTTAGACTGTCAGGATGGGAATTGGTGTCACTTGGCCTGCATCCCACCTCACCAACACTTGGATTTCTCTGTGTTACAAGGATATCTCTGGGCTCACCTGTAAACCCAAGGTTATGCCTCATTCATTGAAAGAGCTTGCATGCGCTATTTACCTCACTCCAACACAGATCTGCATGGGCACACCAAAGCATTCTCTTTGCACCTGAGCATTGTCAGAAGCTGTTGTCAGCTGCATCGTACATTTGTTCTCTGCAGAAGTCATCCTGTTCTCCAGAAATGGCAGCTGAACTCCAGAAGAGGCAGGTATGTGTCGTGACTTTATACTGGAGCTGACTATTGGAAATCCTTGGCACCTCTCCTGCCCGCTGTGCACAGGCTGCAGCTAGGGGCGTGCAGAGACCACACGATGGCACTCTGTCATTAGTTATCTTGGTGCCATGAACCCCGTGTTTGTGTGCCTACTTTGTCACTGTTGGAGCTTAACAGGGAGCAACCCTTGCTGCTTTTCCCTTGCTGTGTCACCTTAACTACAGAGTTGAAACACCCTAACCCCAAGCACCATGTGAATTTGGCAATCGAGGGAGGAGGCAATCTTAGGCCCATGCAGTGAGGATGAGGATAAACCAAGACAGAATGACCTCGGAGCAAAGCTCTTTGTCAGTGATGATACAACCTCAGCAAACAGTGAACCTCTACTCTGCCCTGGTCAGGCCTCATCTGGAGTGCTGTGTCCAGTTCTGGGCTCCCCAGTGCAAAAAAGACAGGGATCTCCTGGAAAGAGTCCAGCAGAGGGGCACAAAGATGATAAATGGCCTGGAGCATCTTCCTTATGAGGAAAGGCTGAATGACCTGTGTCTGTTCAGCCTGGAGTAGAGAAGACTGAGATGTTAACAACTCAGTTTCTACTCAGTGTTCCTCTTCTCATGCTACAGAGATCATTTAAACCCTACCTAGGCAACACATCCCACTTGAAGATTGCTCTCAGCTGAACATGCCAAATGGCCTCTTCATCCTTTTGGGCTCACAGTATTTCAAGATGTGTGCATCTTGTAGATGCATTTGTGTTCTTTTTTTTTCCCTTAATATGTAACTACAAATTTGACTTTGAATTTGACTGTATTTAATTTAGTGATTGTTTTAGATTTTTTTTTCTAATGTGTCCTGTTTATGAAAGCTAACTTTTTTTTTTCCTCTGTTTTTCAACAGGAAAATCATTTGTCTCTACTCAGGATTTTTCCTTATTTGATTACAAGGTAACTTAAGTATTAATTTATTGGAAGGCATTCATTTTAGCTAGGTGATAACTACATACATTACATACTAATATACTAATTGCAACTGTAATACTCTTTTTTTTTTTATATCAACAGTAGTGACCACCAACTCACAAAAATTAAGTACACAGTCTCTGAACTAGACATCACAGGGAAATACATTCAAATAAACTTTTAAAAGTAGACTCAGAGTGCCTGATTCCTAAAGACATGTGTGCATGTCACTATGTTCTTAGCAGTGCATTCAGTTTAACGTTTATTTATAGTATATGAAGTTTTATTATTAAGCAAATGCGTAAGTCTTTGCAATAGCAGGGCTATGAGTTTTAAGAAAGTTTTAAGTCCTATTTTACCATCTACATATACCAAGGCAGAGCACTGCCTGTTGATTTTGTTCATGGAGCCCAAGAACTTGCGACTAACTGAACTGGATCATGGTACTACACTGTAATTTAGGTTCTACACTGTGAGTGTTTACTTAGTTATGATTTTGCATATATATATATATAGCAGTTCTACACATTAAATTGTGTAGTGGTACCTTACTGCTTCTAAGGGGATTAAGCCTGTAGCCTCTGGTGATAATTTATCACATATTTTAACGTCAGCATAGCGAATACACAAGATAAAGTTCTAAGTAGGGAACAAAAATTAATATTACTAATCAGTCTGTCTCATATTTCTGGTTTAGATTTTCTCCTGTGTGGGATGTGTGATCAGCCCAGTGTTCAGGTAAAGAGATTTCTTAGGCTATAAAAGCAACAGCTCTGAAACGAGCTATTGCTGAGTCAGAGAGATGGTAATACTGAAATGGAAAAAAAAAAATGAGAAGGTAAAGGAAACTTATCACAGAGAAACTAGATTAACATTTAACATCCCTGTCTGTTAAAGAGAATCTGGAGTAAGTTTAGAAGTGGAACCTTTATTTCTGGCCAAAATGAACAATAACAAATATTCACTATCAGATAGTTCTAAGCCAAAGAGAACTCGATCCAAAGTACGGCAGTATCAAGAGAGGTGTTCAACCTCTACTTAAAACACTTAAAACTCCCTTTGCACCTACCAGCTGTAATACAGTTACTGTGATACCAGTTTTCAAAGAGATCTGGGTAGCTGCATATTCATAAACCTGATGTCTGTACCTGGCCAGTTTGCAATAAATATCGTAAACAATAGTATGACTGTATACATAGTGAATACGGTGTTCTAGGGAACAGTCCAAATGGCTTTTGTAAAGGTAAGTTTTGCCTCACAAACCTGTTGAATTAAGTTGAGGAGTATATGGATTGGTTGAAGTCCAATTGATACAATTACTTGGATTTTTTTTGAGAGATTTTTGACAAGGTTCTTTGCCAGAGATTCTTAAAGAATGTAAATAAAGAAGGCTCAGACTACCAGTGATCTGGAAAGTATGAGTACTGAGAAGAGACAAAGGTTTTCAGGTAGTAAAGACAAGGACTGACTGTGCAGAGTTGCAAAGAACATTAGGTAAAAAAGTGGGAGAAGGAATTCACTACAGAGAGATGCAAAATGTGAGCGAATAGGAAAAAAATGCTGATGTTACCACTCATGTCTTTGGAGTTACATTAATTGGGACTGTTTAGCGGAAATGTCAGATCAGTGGTTTTTGATGATGAAAAAATTCAAAGTAAATCTCAGGAGCTGTTAGGAAGGAAACTGAGAACAGGAAAGACCATTATGCTGCAGTATGAATCTATGGTGTAGCCACATCTTCAACACTGTTTGTGGTTCAGGTCCCTACGTCTCAAAAAGAATGTACCAGAGTTGGAAAAGTGTGAGGAAAAAAGGCAACAGGGTTGAGCTGAACACATGGGCCATTGTTGGAGACCATTAACTAGATTTCTTGGACTTTGTTTGCTATGGCCATTCTTATTTAACGTATAAAATCTTTTGAACATCTTTGCTCAGAGTCACAGAATCACAGAACTGTAGGGGTTGGAACGAAACCTCTAGAGATTGAGTCCAACCCCCCCCTGCCAAAGCAGGTTCCCTACAGCAGGTAATGAAAATGTCATGAAAGTGGACATTAGGAAGAATGGTGAGCCTAAGAGAGTAATAGCTTACTATGACTATCTGTCTTCAGGTTTGTAAAGATTTCAGTTATATTGATTAAATCTAAAGACATATATGGAAAGCCTGTTGTTTGTATACTGTCATACCTCAACTTCCACAAATCCTGTATCACCATTTTGCACTAAAATATGCGCTTTCTTTCTCCAGATCCTCTTAGCCAGCCTTATTCTTCCTCTTTTGAGGGAAGCACCACAAGTCATTACAACCATTCACCATGTGCATGATCAGGAACATCTCACTACTTGGAATATTCTGTGAGCTTCACCACCAATGCATTGAATTCTGGTATCCAATACCTGACTTATTTGAAGACTGAATGTGTGTTGAAAAGAAACCAGAATGGTCTGGAGGGATAAACAAAAATAGAGCTGTGCACTGTTCAGAAATAGGTCCTGATTTACAAATCTGGTAGAAATTATGTTTACAGCAGGAATCCAGACAGTATTGTATTATATCTTGGGTACTTTACCAGTGGAGACCAAAAGTGTCACATTCAGGTATTAAAGTGGAAGTGAAAATACTCTTGAGGATAGCATTGTCCCAGACATTGGGGCATCCGTTACATGTCCAGATGTTTCTGTTTCAGCCTTTCACTTTTCAGTATTGATTTATGCAGCTGCAGTGTTCAACAAGTTAATTTTTCTTCAGTGTTGGACTCCAGTATGAGAAATTCTACTGCAGCAAAAAAGTGAGTATCTTTCTTCGTTGTCCTGGAAAGATTACATTGGAAAGTGAAATCAGTACAGAGGATGACTCAGTTTAACCTTTCTGCAGAGTTCTCTCTCCAGAGCTCAGCAAATAAGTCATTAAATTTTACGGAAACACCATTGGCTTTGGATGAAAAGACACTGTTAGGGCTGAAGATATCCCTGTCAGTCCTTCTGTCTGTCATAACTTTGGCAACAATCCTTGCAAATATTTTTGTTGTTATTACAATTTTTTTGACTAGAAAGCTCCACACACCTGCAAATTACCTCATTGGCTCCTTGGCAGTGACTGATCTTTTAGTGTCTGTCCTAGTGATGCCCATCAGTATTGCTTACACCGTCACCCACACATGGGCCTTTGGCCAAGTGTTGTGTGATATCTGGTTGTCATCAGACATCACGTGCTGCACAGCCTCAATCCTACACCTCTGTGTTATTGCGCTGGACAGATACTGGGCTATCACAGATGCTTTGGAGTACGCCAAACGCCGGACTGCTGGCCGAGCAATGCTAATGATTGCTGTGGTCTGGATGATCTCCGTTAGTATTTCTGTGCCACCATTTTTCTGGAGGCAAGTGAAAGCTCATGAAGAAATTGCAAAGTGTACTGTGAACACAGATCAGATTTCCTACACAATTTATTCCACTTGTGGAGCTTTCTACATCCCAACTGTGCTCCTCCTAATATTGTACGGTCGAATTTATGTAGCAGCTCGATCTAGGATTCTGAAGCCACCCTCATTGTATGGGAAGCGATTTACTACCGCACACCTGATAACTGGCTCTGCTGGGTCTTCCCTCTGCTCCATTAATGCCAGCCTGCACGAAGGGCATTCCCATTCAGGTGGATCCCCAATATTTATCAATCATGTTAAAATAAAGCTTGCAGATAGTATCCTGGAAAGGAAAAGAATTTCTGCTGCAAGAGAAAGGAAAGCCACCAAAACTTTAGGCATTATTCTAGGAGCGTTCATTTTCTGCTGGCTGCCGTTTTTTGTCATGTCCCTTGTCCTACCAATCTGTCAGGATGCATGTTGGTTTCATCCCATCCTACTGGACTTTTTTACGTGGTTAGGTTACTTAAACTCATTAATCAATCCAGTCATTTATACAGCATTTAATGAAGAATTTAAACAGGCTTTCCAAAAACTAATACATTTCAAAAAATGCTCATCTTGATTGATCCTCTCCTGTTGTGTTACGGACCTCCACACAACCTTGCAGGCTCCTCTGAGATTTTCTGTGCTTTGATTCCTGGGTACAGAGTGGTAACCGCCACCCCTGCTGCTGCCCTGTGCTGTGCATGTAATAGGGAACTTCTTGCAAACTTGGTTCTTTCTGTCTGGAACTGTGTATACCATAAAATAACTTGTCTGTGGTCTCTGCAGCAATCATTTGTATATGTAGTATCAACATATGAAGTAAGGTTTGTAACAATGAAGGACTGTGAACAGAAAGCTGTTTGTACAAGGGCTGCTCCAAAAATAACACCTCCTATTTTATTATGTTGGTCCATGATATCAGAGCTGGATTTCATTATATGGCAGCAGAGGTCAAACCTTCCCACCTATATTCCCTTCCATTTTGTTGCCATATGACAGATGGCAGCAGAGGGGCAATCTGACAAAATGACATCTGTCATGGAAGTGCATATGGAGCAAAGGTGTGGAATTAAATTCCTCCATGTGGAAAAAATGGCACCCATTGACATTCATCAATACTTGCTGAACTGTTTATGGAGACCAAATAGTGGATGTGAGCACAGTGAGAGGTGGTGGTGGTGCGTTTCAGCAGCGATGGCAGCAATGTGAAAGACAAGCCATGTTCCAGACAGCCATGCAAATTTTTACAAGCGTGGCATGCAGGCTCTTGTTTATCACTGACGAAAACACATAGCTAATGGTGGTGACTGTTAAAAATACTGGTTTTGTAGCTGAGAAAATGCTCTATCAAACAGAGTTATTGTGCTTTTTGTATCTGTTGTAGTTTCCAAGGAAGTAAATAGGAGGCGTTACTTTTCGAGTGACCTCCGTGTGATAAGATGACACATACTACCAAGTCTGCCATGTCTTTGTAACCTGATGGGAGGAAAATGTGTGTATTTGCAGGACTTCAGTATTTCTGCTGTATATTACTAGCAGTTTATGTAGGCTGAGAAGGTTTCTGAAGAACAGGCTCTAATGCCTATATTTTCCATGGCATGAACCAGTCCAATTGAACTTGATAAAACAAGTAACCTTTTCTGAAAACAGGTGACACAGCCTGACTACAAGCAGCAGGGCACAAAGACATAGCAAGTATGTAAGTTCTGTGGACACTTCATAAATATGAATTTGAAGTTACACATTTGGTAAACTGCAGAAAGAAGACAATTGATTTGAAATAATTTTTACACCTTTTATTGGGAGCAGGATATCCAGTGCAGAAATACTAAAAAATAAATAGCATGACCATTATTGAAAATTACCTTGCTCTTATGTTTGTGTTATTTAATTTTTTTGCATGCCCAAACTGAAAAAGAAAATATGCTTAGTGCCAGCGTGGGATGACTGGGACCTCAGAATGGAGCCGGAAGGCTCACTCCTTGGTGTGGTGAGGTGCGGCCTCACCAGAGCTGAGTACAAGCGGACAATCACTTCCCTGCTCCTGCTGGCTGCCCTATTTCTGATACAAGCCAGGGTGCTGTTGGCCTTCCTGGCCGCCTGAGCTCATATTCAGCTGGCTATCAACTAATATCCACAAGTGTTTTTCTGCTGGGCAGCTTTCCAGCCACTCTTTCCCCACCCTGCAGCATTGCATGGGGTTGTTTTGACCCAAGTGTGGGACCTGACACTTAGCCTTGTTGATCCTTATACAGTTGGCCTCAGCTCATCGGTCTAGTCTATCATAGGCTAATTATAGGCTAATTCAAAAAGCCTGAAATAGGCTATTTTTGCCTATATTTTAGGCTAATTCAATAAGGCATATGGTCCAATATTACACCATTCTTAATGTTAGTAAATATTTGATGTAGTGCTTTAGGAATTCATATTTTTTAAAAAAAACAGTAATATGGAACTGGCATAGGACAACACTAACAATCACCATGAATGAAAGATAAATAACATCCCACAGTTGAAAGGAGGAGGCTATCATGTCAGAGATCAATGTTCATATTTACCGTGTCATTAATGGTCTGTGGATGACAGTCAAGAGTACACAAAGGCATTTCACAGAAGACACAAGAGCTGCGTGATTTCTAGGAGCCTCTCAGATGAAACTCTTGTAATATGGAGCACAAAGGTAAAGTAAAATACATTTTTTAATTTGTGTAGAAGTACATACTATGGTTGTTCCAGCAGATAGTTATTTCAATGACAAAGTAGATTTTATTCAAAACAGAATTAGTTAAATAAAAATCAAAGCATGCATGTTCCCTGCAGAACCCTGCAATTAGACTTCAGGATATTCCATCAACTGAAGACACTTGTCTTCAAATAACATAAACTTTCCCCAGTGACCAATACCTTTCAAAAATGATAGAAAGCAATCTTGCAATGGCATTAGCCAGCTTCCTTGACACCCTTAAAGGTACCCCTTCTTGTATATGCCTAATTCAGCTGTCATTTTTTAGATATCTGCTGCAGGAAGGGGTGAAACACCCCCTAAAATAACAAGATTTCCACTGTCTAGGAAAAAAGACTGAAATGAAACTTGTATGAAAGTGTCTGTACTAGATTTGTCCAATGTGTTCAGACAAACGCCGCTCTTGATGCAAATACTGTTCATTATTCCTAGCAGCAACCACTCCCCATTACTTCTGTTCTCCAGATAGGTCAGGTTCTGGTTTCTTATGATGCTGGTGAAGACAGTGATGAAGATCCTTAGTCTGAGGAGGACATGGCTCTCACACTGTAACACCACAGCACATGCTTTTTGACCAGGAAGAAGATGGTATGAACTGAGCATGACATCGATATGCTTCTGATGCTGCTTGCTTCTCAGAGATCAGTGCCTTTGTTACTGCACCTTGATATGATTCTGGGCTCCCAGGGGACATCATGGGCAATCTTGTAATTACAACGTCAGAGTCATTATAAGACCTCTTTCTTTTTTTCCTGCTTACTGTGTTTCATAATATTCCTAAAGTCTGTGTGACACCTAGAACAGCCAAAGCTCTGTGAGACACCAATACAATAAATATCAGGATCTTATCACACTGATGTTAATACTTAAAGTCTGAATCCCTGCAAAAAGGTAATTACATAAGAATCTCAACTTCCACTAGGAAAAATTCTCATCTTCTTTGCAGAGAAAAGCAAGATTGTACCTAGAGATTAGTCGTCAATGGCTCAATGTCTGAATGGAGATCACTAACGAGTGGTGTCCCTCAGGAGTCAATGATAGGACTGATGCTCTTCAGCATCTTCATCAATGACATTGACAGTGGGATCAAGTGCTCCCTCAGCAATTTGTGGATGCCACCAAGCTGTGTGGTGTAGTTGACAGGATACCATCCAGAGAGACCTAGACACACTTGAGCAGTGGGCCCAGGAGAACCTCACAAGGTTCAGCAAAGCCAAGTGTAAGGTCTGCACCTGGGTCGCAGCAATCTCTGCTATCAATACAAGCTGAGGGATGAAAGGATAGAGCACAGCCCTGCTGAAAAGGACTTGGGAGTACTGGTGGATGGCAGCCGGACACGAGCCAGCAATGTGCCCACACAGCCCAGAAAGCCAACTGTATGCTGGGCTGCATCAAAAACAGCATGGCCAGCAGGACATGATCCTGTCCCTTTGCTCTGCACTGGTGAGACCTCACCTGGAGCACTGTGTCCAGATGTGAAGCCCTCAGTGCAGGAGAGACATGGCCCTGTTGGAGTGTGTCCAGAGGAGGGCCACAAAAACGATTCAAGGGATGGAACACCTCTCCTACAAGGACAGGCTGAGAGCTGGGGCTGTGCAGCCTGGAGAAGAGAAGGCTCTGGGGAGAGCTGAGAGCAGCCTTTCAGTATCTAAAGGGGGGCTATAAGAAAGATGGGGACAGACTCCTTATCAGGGTCTGTGGTGACAGGACAAGGGGAAATGGTTTCAAACTAAAAGAGGAGAGATTTAGATTGAAGAACAAAGTTTTTTACACTAAGGGNGAACAAAGTTTTTTACACTAAGGGTGG
>WBMW01001495.1:0-24287 GCA_013396635.1 Penelope pileata
AAAAAAAAAAAGCACAGCCAAATAAGGTTAGATCTTTGAAATGAAATGTAGCACTTGGCCACGGCCATGTTACCCGACTGGAGAACAGATGAGATTTCCTTAAAGTATCCAAACCAATTGTTTGAAATAGACTCCTTATTTTGCATTGTAATGGATTAACAGCACACCCACTACCAGTAACCATCCCTTGAATGGGAAAGGTGAGCAACATGAGGCACCAAGAAAACAGCCACCATCACAGATGATGGCTTATCACAGCCTCAGGTCTAAAGCAGTCTCTTATGGGTCTCTCCTGTAGATCCTACTGGAAGGGCCTCAAGTCCAACCCAACCCACAGCATTCACAGCCTTCAGGAATGGATGCTGGCTGTGCTATTCCAGAAGGAAGATTTGGAAGCCACTGACTGAACCACCTGTGCATTGAGACAAATGCTGGAAATTTGGAGATTTATCTGATTATGGAGGCTTTGTTATATTACTTCACTACAATCTTTTGAAAGAAAGAGAGATGAGAATTGTAATGACAAAGTTGGCTCTCCCCCTCCCCCCAATCTATTCAATAGTTTCTTTTAATTTATTTACTACACTCCTACAGTGATTTAATTTGTGGTTTTCTTCAAACGCCACCCTCCACTGAGCCGCACTACTGGCAAAGCGAGCCGTGCTGAGCTTTGAGCTATTCACCAATGCAGACTAAACATTTACCTCTACTTGCTACGAAGTGTGTGCATTATTATAGCCTATTCTGAAAGACAAAATTTTAATTGAAGCATTTGTAAAGAATGCCTATTTTGAAACACAGCTTTCAATTGCTCTGTGAAACCATTTGGCAAGGATGCTGTGCATTCCTGGGAGGATTTAAATGAGTTTGCTGCAGAACAAAACCTGGGTTACGGATAGTAACTTGGATACAGTCACACACACAAAAAAGAGAGCATTCTCATTCCTCCTGATCTTTTTCCTTGAAAAACACAACCATCAACATGCAAAGTCTGTTTTAATAAGATAATGAGGAGGTTTTTTTGGTAAGCAAAAAATACTTATTGCAACAGTGCTTCTAAAATAAATTAAACATGTTTGTACTTCTTAAAGCTACTACAGAATCTAACTTTACAGAATCCCCCTATATTTAAAGTTGAAACTGATAGTTTAAATTAACATGTGATAGGATAATTTTACATTAAGGACTGGAATTGTACATCTTGACTTAAACTGAATTCCTGAATCTTTTTTTCTAGCATTTGAGACAGGCTTGTCTTAAAATAATTTCTTGCTTGTTCATTCCAATCTGATTTTTCCCGCTCAGTCTATCAGTAGGGCATCAGAGTAAAAACAGCTCTTAACATGGAAAAAAAAAAAAAATGAAAACAGCCTCATTAAATCTCTGCATTCAGTTTCCATCTTCCAGGGAATCTTCATGTACATGATAATTAGTTTTCTGAAAGGCTAAGGCTTAAATGTCATTTCTTTGTGTTGTATTCATAGTAAATAAATTAACGATTCTGCTTTATGGCTTAAAGCAATGTAGAAGCTTGAAGTAATCATACAACTGGCAAAAATTAGGAGTTCCCAAAAAAGGAAGTAAAACTTCATTCTTAGCATTCCAGGAGACTTAAAAAGGGCTCCATTAACACTAACGGGGAAAGGGCCAGTGACCTAGAACTTTACTCGTGCACCGAAACTATTAATGAAGTCTGAAGAATAAAGAGTAATGGGTATGCAAAATCCAGCTCCTGCGATGCAGCAGGAGAATGAATAAGCTGCGCGCTGATTTATCCGGACACACAGCACACCATGGCTACAGGAGCAGCGTGCTGGCACAGCCCATCTTCAAGGAGTCACATTCTTGGAAAATGGCCGATTCCTGTGGATTCTCACATGACCTTTAGTTTAATAGCAAAATAGTTCAAAATCAAACAACTCTTCTTACTCACAAAGAAAGAAAAGGAGGTAGGGACGGGGGGATGACAACTTACTTAGCATTATTTGAAAATGAGACCTTATCCTGTGCACTGTATGACTGCCTCACTATTATTATTGAACATTACTATCAATGCTTATCCCTTCCAGAAATGTTGGATCACATTTACGCACTGACCATAATTCAAATATTTGCTACTGGAAGACAGACAGCTAACCTGAGTACGCCTCTGGAGAAACTCCCTCAAACTGTCAAAGAAAATGACTTTTAGGCACTGCAATATCCAGCTCTTGTTCCCTAGCACACGCTTTAGTGATAAATAACACTGAAAAGTACTAGGATGACAAAATGGCTTTGTGAACTTTCCCCAAGTTGCTTTTCGGCTCCACAGCTATGGAAAGATCAAGCCCTTTATACATGAACAAGTCATTCCACATCATTCTCATTAACAAAGCATGAGCAGATTTCATTATTGTACTGCTCAAGTAAAAGTTTAATATTAGCATGACTAAAGAGTCAAATCATAATCAAAAGATGGAGGGTTTTTTTGACTTAGGAGCAAAGAAGAACTTCACGAACAGGAAGTTCATATTTGAGGATTCACACTGTCCATTATGGGAAGCCAAAAAGAAGCAAAAATAATTTCTTTGGACTTGTTATTTAGCATTTGGCTTTCTGAGTAGAAACCAAGGAAATAAAATGATTCTTGAAAACACCAGAACTGTCTTTCAGCCTTCAAAACTGTCCTCTAAAGAAACAACATGCAGTGCATACTATCTCTAAAATTTCTTAAAACTTTCAAGAACAAATGTCCTTCTCAAAATTCTGCAGTATGTTTTTTTCTCTTTCTATCAGCACAAAGAAGGCAAATATCAGGATAAACACTATCAGAATGATTAAGATGCTGCAATGGACCTGAAAAATTAAGAGAATTGTTCTACTGGTCAGAATAAACAGTTAATGTTGTTTCACATTCAAATTTAAACAGCAGCTGTCTGTACCTGGCGAAGAGATATATTTGTATTTGCATTCCGCAGTTCACTAAGATTATGAGGCTCCTCAATGGTTGCTGCAAGCAATAGCAGAGCTCTTTAAAATACTAGAAATATGTGAACACATATCTATCCAAATAAACATTGTCTACTTTTGTTACTAGAAACACTCTAGGTTCTGTTAGCAATTAAAATGCTTTAGTTTGAAGAATGAAGAACAACCTAAAAAATATCTCCTTGGAAGTACTGTACTGGACAAACCCTTTCTGGATCCATTTTGATTCCTTCATCGGAAGATGTCCTGGTTTTGGTTGGTATAGTGAATTTTCTTCCTAGTAGCTGGCATGGTGCTGTGCTTTGGACATTCTATGATTTAGGATGGGTGTGCTGTCAACATTATTCCCATGTTTTAGTTGTTGCTGAGCAGTGCTGCACAGAGCCAAGGACATTTCAGCTTCTCGTCCTGCCCTGCCAGTGAGGAGCTGGGGCTGCACAAGGAGCTGGGAGGGGACAGAACCAGGACAGCTGACCCAAACTGGCCAAAGAGATACCCCATACCATACAGCATCACACTGAACAATAAAACTATAGGGGAGTTGGATGGGGAGCTGCCTCTGCTTGGGGACTGGTTGGGCATCAGTCGGCAAGTGGTGTGCAACTGCCTTGTGCATCGCTTGTTTTGTATACTCTTTTATCACTACCTTTATTATTTTCCCTTCCTTTTCTGTCCTATCACACTGCATTTATGTCAGCCCACACGTTTTACTTTTTTCTGGTTCTCTCCTCTACCCTACTGCTGGGAGCGAGCAAACAGCTGTGTGGTGCTGAGCTGCATGCCAGGCTAAACCACAACAGCACAGATAAATTAACAAAACTCTCTAGGCCCCAGAACGTGGAGAAAATGCATCTGAGAAAAATGCAAATTTTATCTGACTTGTGATAAAGAATCACTTCTCTTTCAATGCAATTTTGTTTCATTTTCCTTAAAAAAAAAAAAAAGAAAAAAAAAAAGAAAAAAGAAAAAAATGACATGCACTTTATCTGGCATGCTTCTGATCACTGGTTATTACAGCAAGGAGAACCAGCAGAGTGAAGCTTCTCTCAGATATGCTTCTGCTAACCAACAGCAAAGAGAAACAACAAAAAATAATAAATCATGCTTTATATTCACCTTACTCATACAAAAAGATGGCTAAAGTATGAAATCAGAGTAATTTCTGAACCAAGAGAACAGGAGAAGAAACTAGAGGGGCCTACAAAGCAGAAGCACATGGACTGTGAGGAGAGGCTGAAGGAGACGGGCTCACTGAGTTTGTGGATGAGAAAGCCAAGGAGCAATTTAACTGCAACCTAGAACTATGTGAACGTTATCTACAGACAATGGAGCCAGGCTCCTCTTGGTCAGCCATCTGCTGCCTCCAAGGACAGTGGCCACACAGTACATCAGCCGGACACGAGGAAGGACATTCCAGTGAGAGGGCAGCAGTGCAGCTCTGGGTCAGGCTACTCAGGGACAGGCAACCTCTCCTTAGGGGTGTGAAGCCTCAGCTAAACAAAGCCATGACTGACCTGATCTAGCACTGCTAGAAGTAATGCTGTGAGACTTCCAAAAGCCATTTTCTACCAATGTTTCTATGCATTTACACTAAATGGGGTTTTCTTGATTTCTTCTTTCTTTTTTGTCATCCTCTTCCATCCCCAACTGGAAATTTCATGGTTGGTTTGGCTTTTATTTTTCTTACATTTGGGCAACAGTGTAGATCAATGTCTCCTGCCTAAGATGATTCAGGCAAAATCTTTTGTGACTCAAAGCTCTGTACAAAGAAGGATTCAGGCACAAATCCTAAAATGTATCCAAAAAATGAAAACAATCTGGAAAAAAAAAGAAAGAAAACACCAAGAAAAAACTAAAGCAAATGTAATGAGAAGCATTTATTAAGAATGTGTAGGAAAGCTCTCCTAAAATATGCAAAGGAAAAGCTTTTAAAAGCCATATTTTCTGGTTTTGACACAGTAAATTGATAGTCTGATATTCATTAGGAAAATGGAGAAAGATGGATTGTTGAAAATTTACACACTTAACCTGATTTGATGTATGATGCTTCTGGTAGAATCTGCTTCATAAATTAGCTACCTGGGAAGAGTGAGCTGCTCTATCCAAGGTTTTCTTTACTGCTTTAATAGTTCCAATTCTAACTGTACTGGCTACATACACATATATACATGTATTCATAGTCCAGCCAAGTCACAGAAATCAAGAAATGAACACACATTAAAAGCTAGTTAAAACAACCACAATTGATCACTTCTTGCACTGCTTTCCCAACAAAAAAAAGTAGAAGTTATCAGCACGTATCTGGTAACCCTGCTCATCTTGTAAGGAGACCAGAGAAAATGTGCATGCTTTTCACACAGATACCCAACAAAACATACGTCTTGCATGCAGCAGGATTATCTTAAGCAAGAAGCCAAGGGACGCATGGGTGAAGCTTTTAACTACTCATTTTGCTTGGCACTGAAATAAATCCAATGAAGGCTATCTGAAAAGGCATGCTGTATGTATAATGGAGCCCAACTGCCTTTCCAGCACAGACCTAGCTCCATAACTGACCAACATGCAGTCACAACGATTTCAAACCCATTTTTTTTCCCCCTGGCTTTGAAAGGCAAGCTTTATTAGGTTCCTGAGCAGGACTTAGGGTGAAATATGATATAAATAAGGGCAATACAAATGTGAATTCTACTGAATCTAATAAACTGGATTCGTATTTGTCTACAAAACACTGGTCCAAATGTACCTATTGCCAGTAAAGTAAGTTACTTTTTCACAATGACTGGGTATACAACAAGGCATATGAAGCCTTTATTTTCATTTATTTTCATTGAAAAGTAACTTCTCAAAGTTATTCTCAGGATGATTTTCCCCAAAGCTCCATTTAGATAGGAAAGGGCTGTTTAAAACAAATACACCTGCAGTCAGCAGCTACAGTGAGCAGTGGGTACTGACAATGTAAGACCTATGCCAGAAATTAACTGATAATGAATATTTTTTCAAAATAAAGAGCTATGACTAAATCTTTGGCCAAATCACAGCATCATGTAAAACTGGTAAAATCTGTCTTGGGATTAAAGGCTGCCTTGAGCTTAGTATTTGAAGCCAAAAAAAAGCACAGAGCTTAGTGTATTTTCAGTTTATCTGGTCCTCAAAATAAACTGCACTGAAGCATCCTAGCAAACACTAACATCTGGAAGTGAGATGCCAACTGATGGTACAGTTCACTAGCAGCAGGTACAGCACCGTGACCATCCAGTGTGCAAGCCTCACAGCACCTTCCTCTTCACTACATACTATCAAGGGACTATGCTGTCCTCCTAAGTACTTTACAACAGTTGAGTGGGAATCAGTCACATAAGTCATTCCAATAGATAAGCAAATTTAAATATAACATAACTGTGTGGACTGAATTCCTGACAAGTTCTTGTAGGACATCAGCTGATGGCAGCAGTAGACATCTAGCAGTCACATTTCAGCCAAACTTGACTCAGTCACGATGCTATCTTCAAATCCAGTGTTCCCTAAAAATCAAGGGATTCAATCTAACTGCTGTGTATAAAACATTCTGACTGATAGATGAAGTATTTAAAGGAGAGGATTATGTTCTGAACAATGAAAAGAGCCTTCTGGAGATAAATCGCTTTTTACAAAGCTCTTGGAAATAAATCCACCTTTCAAAGATGGTTCCATCTTTTGAAGAGGATTGGTCTTGAAAGTAAAACTCACTCATCTATAAACTCATTAAAATTATAAGCAGCAGATGCATTTAGGCAGAAAATAAGCACATTCTTGAGAAGCTTCCCAGTTAGAAAAAATTACTAAACCTTCTTGATTACAGTTCCACCTATTCGTTTTGCAGGCTTTCAGCAGTGTTAAAACATCTGAGCAAAAATAAGAGCAACAACAACAAAAAAATCAAGTGATAACAAAGTTAGTTCAAAATCAAAACATTTCCCAATTAAGAACAGTTTCTTTAAAAGCCAAATACAGGCAGATTATTTCATCCCAACACTCTAGGTCTGTGATCCCTCATTACGCATTGCCTGTTCTGAGTGAAAAGTATTTAAATATCTGCAAAATGTCCCCCTCCCTCCTGCCACATTCCCTTCTTCCCCTCCTCGCATTTTCAGCTAATACTTTGACATTTCTGGCCTCACTAAACTCAATCCTGCAAATTCCTGACATTCATGTCTTCTTAATCTGAAACGTAACTTGAGGAGATGGTTAACATTTGACCTTTGCTCTACCTCAGACATACCTGGAGACAAAAAAAAAAAAAAAAAAGTCCAAGGCANACCAGGAAAAAAAAAAAAAAAAAAAAAAAAAAAAAGTCCAAGGCATGCAGTGTGCATTCACAGCCTGAAAGGATGTTTCATTTTGAAGTTCCCAGTGCACAGTCTTAAAAAAAAACCAAAAAACCCAACCCATTAAAACTTCAAAAGATAATTTTTATTTAATTTCACTAACAAGCATAGTTTTACATAAACATCATAAACTCACACTAAGAATGAAGGCCTTAAGCAACAAATAAGAAACAAATCTCTAGAAGTATAAATTCAAGAGTCATCTTGAATTTAACAATTCATTGGCTACCATACTAATGAAGACAATCAGCCTCATTTAATTAAACTGGATGCTGTGGTAGAGAGTATACAACAATCAATCATACATTGATTACAGAAGGAGACACGGTCACTAACAGGCTATTAAAAACGAGTTAGAAACAAATTGCTTACAGAAATGGACGAACAGGTTAGGAGACAAATCAGAAATAATAATTAAAAAAATAAGCCAGTTCTGCATAAAGGAAATCCATCTGCTTGTTCTAAATGGAGGTGAGCAAAGACCCAAACAGCTTCCTCTGCCTTTGTCTTTCCCCTAAGAAATAAGTTTTAAAACTAAATCTTCAAGAGCATTCTGGCTTTTTATCCACCCTCTTTTCTTCGTTACACACATGTACAATAAGGATATTAGAAGCTCGTTAGCTGCAATTCACATGGGTTTCTCTGCTTTTCCCATTTTTTTTTCCTTGTTTTTTTTTTGTTCTAATTTGGAAAAAAACATTTACTAGGAATTAAATCTCCTCAACCATCAGTGAGAAATGCACTGATATCACATTTTCACCTCAAGTGGACTTGTTTGGGCATATGATTACTCTCGTGCATACTCGAGCCAGTATCTTGCAGTGCCAGAATTTTGAGGAAAGAAAGAAAAGCAAGGGATGGAAGACAAGGGATGAACACGATTGTTTAATGAGCCGGTGCCTCTTTGCTTGGAGACAGTCCCCTTTCGCTGTTATCGCTATCGGCTTCAGGCATTTTGTTTGTCATACAGTTAGGGCATGACTGAGCACGCTGCTCTGAGACTGTTCTGGTAAAATAAAATCTGCAGCTACAGCTGATGGAGGGAATGTCCTCTTACAGACATGATGTGTAACACCTACAATTTCAATCAAGAAGTAAAAAGTGACAAGGCGAGTAATTTGCTTTTTGTTCTCAAGAAATTTCCATGTGCAATTGCACTTTTCAGATCTTTCTCTGCCAACAGGTGCCAAGTCATCAAAACTCTGGCTATGAAGGTTAAAGCCAGTAGGCCTTAAGGTGTAATTTCCTGTAACTACAAAGTAAACTGCAGAAACTTTGTTTTCAAAGAAATTTCAAACCTCCCAGCACATTGGGTTCCCCACACCAGCGCCAGCCCCACCCAGCTCTCTTCATCTGCTAAGATTGGAGCATGCTGGCATAAAAATAGCTCACACACAAGGAGAGCCAGAGAAGGACTGTCCAGGCTAAACTACAGATACAGGCTGCATCTTTGATGGCAACCTCTTTAAGGTGGTCCACAAGCTTCTCCTACGCAATTTCTGTAGCTGTGTCTAGATGCAGAATCAGCCTTTCTTTCAGCATCGTACAAAAGTCAAATAAGCAACGAGTATTTTGAGCTTTCAGCAACTAGAAGATCCCAGAATGACATTTGAGACACCAAGTACTAAGCTCAATTTAAGAGGAGAAACTCCAGCCTTTCCTATGAGTGCAAGGCTAATCAGCAAATGCATTTCATCCTTCCACTGTCAGATACCCCTCTCATATTTCATTAATGTTTTCATTAGTCTACTTCTGTGTCAATGACTAAAAACTACGTGCTAATTTAGAATATAGAATCATGTCATAGAATCATAGAATGGTTCAGGTTGGAAGGGACCTTAGAGATCATCTTGTTCCAACCCCCTGCCGTGGGCAAGGACACCTCCCACGAGACCAGGTTGCCCAAAGCCCCATCCAGCCTGGCCTTGAGCACTTCCAAGGAGGGGGCATCCACAACTTCTCTGGGCAACCTGTTTCAGTGTCTTACCACCCTCACAGTGAAGAATTTCCTCCTTATATATTTGCAGTGTCCTAAAGTTATTCTGACATTGGCAGGATCAGAGCTGTACTTAAAAACAAATGAAAAACACTTTTATTTATTCTTCAAGCTACAGTCAGCTATGGTTCCTTATCATGTGTTTTGCTGGGATTTTTTTGTTTTGTTTTGTTTTTAATATCAGAACATTTTAAATTATGCTACTATGATTCTATTCTGTAACATATTAAGAGATAACTACGTCTTGAATCTGTTCTTCACTTTAGCCTTCTTGTTATTTACTACAACTTCAGTACATCTGTATTTTTCTTAAGTACAAAGTTGTAGAAGATTTTACTGACATATTTCAAAGGTAGAGAATTGCATTTTCATCTTTACCATTTCATGCTGACGGTATGATACAAAACTTAACCTAACACTGCCCCTTCAAAAAGAAGTCTGTGGTTATTTCCTCAGGCACATGAATCAATGAAAAATCTGCACAGATTTCAAAACATCACTACACTTATGCAATATAATGGTGAGTCCACTAAACACTCATGGAAGTGGGAAGCAATGCTGGCATCCAAAAGGTCTGACGGTCACCTTGGAGTACATCGCATTTCCAGGTCCCCCTTTCCCAGAGCTTCCAGATGGAGCCAGGTCAAGTCAGTGAGATTTGGCAGCCCCAAGTTTAGCAGTGCATGAACACCACCACAGTGCTCCCACATCGACCCAGGTGGGATCTCAAACCAGAACAAGCCTCAGCCTAAATTAATAAGCTGCACCAGTTTATAAAAAGCCATGGGGATGCCTACTACTATCACAGTGGAACAGACAATTAACTGAAAGCTTACCACGTAGAGAATTCAGGCTTCAGATCTCAGTTTCCAGTCTCTGTGAGCCAAGCTAACAGCAAGCGCTGAAAGCTTTAGAACATACAAACACACAACCTCCACATCTTTCTAAACAAACAGAACACAGAGAAGGTTATGAAAAATCAAAAAGGGAAGCAGAATGGCAGCAGGGAATAGTTCATGCATGCATAAATACATTAACATACCCTTTATAATCTCTACTGCTTTGATTCACGAGCATTCTTGCATCTTATAAAAAATGTAACATGCTAAGAGAAGTGGTTTCTAGTGTTGAGCTGCTTAGCAACACCTGTGTTCAAATAGCCTCAGGCTAAGCTTGACAAAAACTGATCTGACATCTGACGAGCCAGTTTTTTTTTTTAATTGAAAGAAGCAAGCCCACAAAATGGGATTATATTAAAACACCCACTTATGTTTTAGACTATACACAATGTCTGAAAACTGACAGATAATGGCCTTCTGCCTCTGGCTAAAAATAAGCACTACATTTTGCTGTAAAAGTTAGCTGCCTGAGGTGCCATTATTTCATGCATGATAATTACGATGCACATCATCTTCATCAGGTTACAAGTTTATGTGCACTTACTGTACAAGTTTCCTTCATTTTTAGTTTATCTTCCTTTTTGACAAAGAATTACCTTTAGGGTTTCTATGCATTTCTAGCCAGAGGAGTTCATTAAGTAAGATAAAAGTCTCTGTCTCCCCCACCCCCCAATTCTTTTGATTAGTAACAAATGAAAAGAGTAGAGAAATAGGCTGAATGGGAAATTCTTTCACAGATGTGTTAGGACTCTAGCTATGCCATGATTCAGAAACGCAGGCCCTACACATATGATTTAATTGTCAAGTACGCCCAAAGGGCCAGGTCCAGCACCCTCACTGGGACCCTTTGCTACAGCGCATCAAACACGTGCTCCTTAAACAGCCAGCTGTAGCTTCCCGAATGTAACCATTTACTTTATTTTGGAGTTTACTAAGAGTGTTTAGCAACTTTGTGAAAGAAACCTGAGTACAATGTTTCATTCACATCACATCACAACAGCTGGACTTGAACTGCTCGTTTTCACAGTCCTCCCTAGCATCCAGCTCTGTGACAGCCTACAGCCCGATGACACGCTGTTCCTGTACCATTTTCCCCAAAATCAGAAGCCACCTTGTATGCTCAAACTTCATGAACAAAAACTACAAGCGTGCCGACTAATAGGGCAAGCTCCAAACAATCACTGACCTCATCACAACCTTCTATATCAGAAATGAATGGGGTCTACCTTCTTTTTTTTAAAAAAAAAAGAAGAAAAGTTTTTGGCATCAGACATTAATGTGCAACATCACAATTCAACCACAGCTTCACTGTTTTCTTTAAAGGACAGATCCAAAGGACTTCTCTGCAAAACTTTGCCACGCATTCTTTCAGAGTTTAAATCACTCAGCGTGTCACAGTACATTACAGATGTTTGTAGCTTTGGACTAATTGAAATGACAATCTCATACAATTTTCTTTGAAGCACAACATCACACACATTAAAAACCTAAATCTTTCATCTAGGAGCTAGCAGTTCCATTTACATAGCACTTTTCTACATATTTTACAGGAGCTTTTACAGCGATAAAAACCCAACTCCACCATGGCTTCTCCACCCTTCCCAGTCATAAAAGACGCAGGTCAGCTGAGCTTCCTTTGGTGCTGCTGGATGAAGAAGGGAGTAGAAGACAACAAGAAGCACTATGTAAACAATTAAGAAGCTATTTTAAATTAATGACCCATTCAGGAATGAACACTGCAATTGTTTATTTTGCTACTACTTCAGTCATTGGGAACTAGCTTCTTAGGTAGCTTTTAAACACATTCAATTTCTAAACAGAGGAACCTCAGTCTCTAGACTTACCAATTTTTTATTTTTATTTTTTACATACCAACAAACAAAAAAATAAAATCCAACAGCAATCAGCAACACTCAAGTTAATTTTCCCTTGCTTTTCTCAGAACAGAACATAGAAATGAAAAGGTAAAATATACACGGAAAAGAGATGTTGGTAGTCTGAAGCTCAAGCTAATCATTTATGTGATAGAACCCGGACACTTCTGGCTGTTTGAGTACATGGACTTCTTATCCAAATCACTAAACCAGTAGGAGGTTGGATTTGGGTAACTGAAGAGGACATCCGTTTTACACTGAAGCACCGCAAGCTGGTTCAGTTAGATAATTAAGTTTCCATTTTAAAGAAGATCTTCAACAAGATAATTATTTCAAAAGGACAAATTCTGATAAAGGAGCTGGTTGGTGAAGTCTGAACTTGGCTGTACAAGAACTTGTATGATGAGGATCCTGAACTTCTCATTCATGTGCTATGAGAGTCAGGGCCCATCTCTCAAAAAAACCCGGAAGAGTATACAAAGAATTTCTAAGCCTATCGGGATGAATACTTCTAAAAGTAAAAGTCTTAAAAGGGAACATGGGGTGCACGTAAACTTCTCCGCAGAGAAAAACTCATCTCCATGTATGGTTCCATTGGCAACTTAAGGCAATCTAGTTTGTCAGAACATCAAATAGAGCACGTTCCTCAATGATGAACCATGCACCAAAAGAAATCAAAACCCAGCTCAAAAAAAACACAAGCATCAAGAAACAAGCCTTCAAACAAGAATACTGGAATAGATCAGAAATCCCAACAAACTTAATAAATACATAAATCAGAAAAAGCCTTTTAACCATTAAACAGCCTTGCTGTAGAAATAACCAGGGAGCAAGGATCAAATATGAGGCTAACAGATACCAAGTTGGGTTTAGGGGGCCACAGAGGTGAAATAATAATCATAAAAAGGTCATAAATACCAGTTGCTGGAAATGTGGACCTCCTCCCCCAAAGATTTCCTGTATGTTAACAGTTTACACATGTTCAAAGCAAGACTGAAAAGTACTTGGAATAGAATTTCTGTCTATTTAGTGACCTTCATCTGATGCTGCAAGTCTTCAAGATGAAGATTGTCAAGAGCGTAGAACACTAATTGACAAGAAATTATAAGATTTCCATGTTATTTTTCCTTACTGCCTATCTATATATTGTAGGAACAGGACACTGAACCAGGTACCTCCTTGGTCAGACCCACTATACGTCTTATTCTTTATGGTGTGCTGAAAGAAAGAATCAAGCTAGAGCTTTACAAAGTGATTAAGTGAACCTTATAGGCAGGCAGTGGGAAGGCACTGCTCCAGACAACCACAAGTGACTGTTGAAACCTCATGTTCTTACAAACATTGAGCTACATATTGCATGGAATGCAATCCACAAGTAATTGCAACAGACAGGTAGGACGTGCACAGGTTCCTGCAACTCATAAAAATAGGTTAAACAGGGCTGAGAAGACGAACAGTTAAAGAGAGGCAGTCTCAGTTTCTGCTGCTTACCACTACTCTGGTGATCGATGTGTTTGGTGAGCTGCCCTACACAGATAAAGAGCAGTTATTCACAACAATTTTTCCATATTCAAGCACTCTGCCTGGCTGCCCTACTTCTGTGCCTCAAATCCCATTAGCATCTGTTATTTCTGCAGAGTAAAGCAAGCCTAGGTTGTTGCTCTGCCAAAAGAACAAAACCATCTTCTTTCCATCCACCTCAGGTAGCCAGCAAATAGAGAGCCAGGCTCAGTGCCTGGCAGAGGAAGGAGAATCAACGGATGCACTCTGAAACACAAGAGATTCTGACCAGACAGAAAACATTTGCACCATAAAGACAGTCAGGCACTGGAAGGGTTGCTCAAAGAGGCTGTGCCATCTTCATCCTTGCAGGTTTTCAGGATCTGACTGGATTAAGCCTTGATCAACCAGGTCTGACTAAAGACCTCCTCCAGAGGTCTGAGGCTCACTCCAGTCTTAACCCTGCTAAGGTTCAGCATCCACACAGCAGGCACTCAGTGCTGCCCCAAACCATGCTTCTGCACAGCTCTCATCTACTAAAGAGTCTCTGACTTACGGAGGTTCAAAATGTAAGGGACAGAGGCTTCAGATCAAGAAAATGAATTCTGTTTCACTGCAGATGAAGGACTGCATCACAGGTACTGTGTAAAGCCAGTACCTACCACAGTTTTGTTTGAAGATAGGCAAGAGCTGAGACAGATAAAATTTGCTGTTGGCTGTTATTCTGCTTTACTATGTTGTGTTTTTTTTTGGTGTGGGCTTTTTTTTTTTTGTTTTCCTTAAAGTGTACCTTCACCCAGGATGATGTTCTTACACTGGGCACAAAAGGTGGCTCCTTTCAAGGTGATGTGATTGCTGTACAGTAAGACTACACAACGGAGCTGCATGTAACATCTGCATGCCTAGAGTGAGAGACTTAAATGTGTGAAACATTTAATTCAGCCCTTCCGAGGAACATGCATGGGGATTGGACACAGTAAAATCCTGAAACAAAAGATCAGGGTTGTGGTTTTTATTTTAATTTCCCATGACCTCATAAAGCATGGGAAATAGTCATCCACCTACAGTCCTCCATTTGAAAAGTCTTTAAATATACAGCTCCAACTAAAAGAGAAAAAAGAAAATAGTAGAGAAAAACATTCACAATAGAAAGGTCACACAGAAGCAACGATAGCGTTAAGGAATCAGTACAAACTTCCAAGGAACTGAACACTTAACAGTGACCTTTCCATAAATCCCCTGTCCACTTGGAGCTACAAGAGGATTTAGAAAACATGTAGGTTTTAAAGAGGCAATGAAGAAAGAAACATGAAGTTTGTGCCAATAAATATTTTGCATCAATTCATATTACCACGTCTAATTCAGAGTTGAGGGGGAGATTGTTTTAACCTCTCCTTGTTCAAAAGGAATCTGTTACCCACCAGCTTTTACTGCGATATACAGAAATCAAAAAAAAATAATAAAAATAATTTTTAAAAAATCCCGTCAACATGTCAAGTGACACAAGAAAGATCTGCTTAAACCCAATTGTCATCAAGGAAGCATGAGTACTTACAATGTGTAAAGCAAAAATGAAACAGGATAAGACAGCCTGCTCCGCATTAACAGCCAAGAGCTGGATTTTTGGAGATGAGGGGCTGGGAGGTGCAGTGAGCGTTTTGTTTCTTGTCCAGAGCAGGAGGCGGGGAGTTATTTGGTTTGGGAGTTGTGTTACTTTCAAAAGAACCAAGCTGAAAAAGAACAAACATCTGGGATAGGGAACATTCAAAGCATGAAAAGGCTACTGGAAAGGAAAACAGTAACACAAGTCTGGAGAAATCATAAACTAATTCACAAGACTTCTGGTGATTCATTAATGACTGCTGACATTAATCCATTCATTGCTTTTACTGTTCTGTATCCTCATAGGAAGTTACATCTATAAAACAATGAAAGAGGGGCTGTATTTTTTTTTTTAATTAACTAGAAGTACTGGGAAAAAAAGTAATGTATTACATATATACTTATTCATAAGAACTATTTTGTAGTTAAATAAGTCACAAATAAACCACACTTCCCAGTTTAGACAAAAATCTCTATTAAAAACACCATCATTTCCCTTTTGAGGGGAATATTTTTCAGTCGACTGAACCTACAGTAGAAAAATCAAAAATTAATTATGGACTAATTTGCTTATAGCTTTGAAAATTAAGAACTACAATCAGCAGTTTCACTAGAAGTAGTCAAGGCAACGTACAGCAATCTAAAACACATATCATCTATAATTTGTTCCTTCTCATATAAAAAGAAACATAAAATTCTCATCTTACAAAACAAAAAATATATTGTAAGATCATTCATTCCAGATATCTCCTTCCTAATGTCCTAAATAAATGAGTTTTTCAGTAATTAGCTCCAAATATTCAGGTGTGGGATGAACCATGGTCCCCAAAGTCACAAAGGGATTTTGAAGAAGCGACAAATACAAACCACGAGGTTCTAGAAGCAGCATTGTTGAAGTGCTCCTTCAGCTTTTCATTGTTCAGTCTTCATGATTTACTCATTAAGATATTACTTCCTCCAGAGCTATGAATACTGGGACGTACCACTGAAAATAGTAGGCAAATACCAGAGACTGCTATTGAATCCCATCACCACCAGATGATTCTAAGTACTGGGATTTAAGAGAGGTGAGATAGCCAAGTTGGATACTACTTGGGAGCGAAGCCAAAATGCCAACCCACTTCTCATCACTCAGGATAGTTGCATTAGAATACTCTCCATTTCAGGAGGTTTATAATATTGTTCCTTAATTAAATAACAGATTTTCTGTGGAAAACATATGACATTTTATCTTAACACTACTCTTCCACGTAAGAAGAGCAGCTTCACCTACCTGAGACACTACGATAAAGCAACACGATGCACTGATCCCTTGGCATCTTTCAAATTATTTTTTTGTCCTCCTCCTTTGGAGGAAAGTAATTCTCCCACGCTCCCACTATCAATAAAAACTAGAAAATCCTAATCAATTTCTCACACAGACAATTGTTAACAGTTTAGCTGCACTAGTATCAACAGCTCTCACATTGGTATCTTCTGTACCATTAATTCCAGGAATTCTGAAAGTTTCTTTCAAATATTTAGGGGTGAAAAAGGGCTCTTGACCTGGACTCCCAATAGCATCCTTAAAGACAAACTCAAACTGGTTAAATATGGGCCACAACTCTACTACAAAATGGTGGAAAACTGGCTGCACCTTCAGTCTCAGAAGGTTGTCAGCAGTACTATGAAGGTTCAGCTGGCAGCCGGGGAAGCAGCATCCCCCAGGAGTTGGCATTAGGGCCAATAATGTACGCAAAATATCATTATTAACCATCTGAACAAGGGGATGGAAGGCACTCTGAGATGTTTGCAGCCGATACCAAATGGGTGGGGAGTGGTAGAGAGGCTGGCAAGCAGACCTGCTGACAGCACAGACCTCAACAGGCTGGAGATACTCAAAACTAAACGAGGCAAACCCTAACTGGCCTGACCAAAACTGGCCCCATTTGGAGCAGGGGAATGGAACAGATGACTTTTCCAGAGATGCCTTCCAACCTATAAAACTGTCTACAATTCTGAGCCCATTAGTATTATACACAAATGCTGAAAAACATCTTTTCTACCTAGCTTTAAACCAAATGATCAGACTCAGGACAGGTTGTCCATACCTGCCTTTTATGGTGAAGGAAGTTTCACCTATAGTCTAACCTCAGTAAATCATCACTCACATTTAGGATGCAACTTCACATCTCTTGAAATCAACTTGAAGTCATTATTTTCACGCTTATCCCCCTAAGCCACTATTTTCACATAGCCAAGTAAAAAGCAGCTTCTCTCTGCTTTGCAGAAGACATCAACCTATCACCTAAGCAAAGCATTTCCAATTCAAGGTTAGCTGAAGGCATTTCCATAAAACAGTAACTGTGTCTTTTCAGAGCAACTACTTATTCCAGTGAAACTACCTAAAACTTTCAAAAATTTGTCAGGTAAGTCATCTTTAGCAAGACTTTGCAGCACATTCACTTCAGTGCAGTAACTGATAGAATTGATCATATCAACGCGTCTCTACTATTCAGCGAGCTGAAGGCATCCCCCTTCCACTAGCACTATGTTCCCATGTTTATTTCAGGGCAGAAGTGGACAAGCACACAGCTGACAAGCTGTTTCCTCTTTGACCTGCAATTTTCTTTTTTGTTCCAGGTGTATCTTTTCTTCTAAGTTGGCTTTAGAAACAACAATGGGATAGACAATATTTCAGCCTTAAGTACCACAGAAATAGCCTAAAAAGAACATGCAGGAATATCTGTCTTTGGCCAACCAACATCTATGTTTTTTTAGAGTTACTGGCTGCACGACAGACTGGCAAGAAAAGGCAGTAATGGGCAAGGCAGAACAGTAAAATGCCTTCAACCAACAATTACAACTTAAGTTAAATACTTTTCTTCCTTTCTGAAGAATTCTTTATTTACTTTACGTTTACTTTCCACCTAATAATGGTATCATTTCAGATGATTCATCCCAAAAACAGGAGAGTAAAAAAGCTAACAGTACAATAATGTTTTCCAAATACACCTAGTTATTAAAGGATCATTTTAAAAACCAACCTTCCCAAAACTGCACTTAAGAGATAAATGCAAAGTCAAAGGAATCAGAGGGGAAATTGGTGGCTGCTGAATCGTTTCCATCACTTTCCTATTCCAGCAGGAACAGGCGCCGGAATTAAGAATTACATGCATTGAAGAATCTGTACTTTCTGGTTGAGTCCTGCGATTTCCAGCTGTAGGTACTGGACTACACTCTGACATTCTATGAAAACAGCAAGAATACAGTTACCCCTGTCACCTCTAGGAGAGGAATTACACTATTTTGTGTATGTTTTCAGATGGAAAATTACCACACAGTCCCAGCCTCACTTCAAAACGGCTGTTCTAGAGTATAGAGATGACAGATTTGGAAGGCGTGCACACAGTGATTTGGAAGCTGCTACAAGGGTTCTAGAGGAAAAATCCTTCTAGATTTCTATGTTCATTATGTGACTGACTTGAACAAATAACTCCCCTTACCTAGCTAAGGTGTCGGGGTATTAAAGCACACCCTTAAACACATGCAAATAACTGAAAAATAGAACAAGGATAAATGCTTATGTGCCAAAAAAACTGTGGAAAGAAGAAAAAGAATGTGCCCTTCGCAGAGGTAGCCTGGAGGCTAAGCTAAAATCAGAACTCACAAAGGTATCAACAATGAAGCAGACTGGATGTAAATAATCTTTACAGCAGAATCTGGAAATGCTTACATTGCTTCTTTCACCCTGCCATGTCTGAGGGAGGAACCATAAATAGAACAGCAGTAAAATGAATGTGCTCACAGACAAAGCAAGCAGGAGGATGGCCTAACTTGTGGTGAGAGGTCATTCAAGTCAAAGAAAGATATTTTAACCTTCTGCCATAATGCTAACATTCTGCATTGATAGTAAAGGGTATATCAGTGCTCAGGAACGGTGTATTTTAGATATAAGGAAGATACAGATATAAGACGTAGATAGAAGGAAGAAATTCTTCACTGTGAGGGTGGTGAGACACTGGAACAGGCTGCCCAGAGAAGTCGTTGATGCCCCCTACCTGGAAGTATTCAAAGCCAGGCTGGATGGGGCTTTGGGCAGTCTGGTCTAGTGGGAGGTGTCCTTGCCCGTGGCAGAGGGGCTGGAACAAGATGATCTCTAAGGATCCTTGCAACCCAAACCATTCTATGATTCTATGATTTTTCCCCCAGTCCTTTCCTGAACAGGTCTTATTGAGATACTTTTCTTCCAACGTACGCAAAAACGAAGCAAGTTGTTTTATAAGAAAATGCTGAGACATAGGAGCTGAAGGAGGGGAGGTTTAGATTAGATGTCAGGGGAAGTTCTTCACTGAGAGAGTGGTGAGGTGCTGGCACAGGCTGCCTAGAGAGGTTGTGGATGTCCCGTCCCTGGAGGTGTTCAAGGTCAGGGTGGACAGGGTCCTGGGCAACCTGATCTAGTACCAGATCTGGAGGATGGTGGCCCTGCCTGTGGCAGGGGCGTTGGAACCTGACAATCCATGAGGTCCCTTCCAACCCAGGCCATTCTATGATTCTATGATGGGCCAAAGGAAAGTGCTTTCCCAGTAATATGGAGATGTCTGGAACTGCTCTTCCACTTCACTTAATCCTTACGCAGGGAATCACTGCGAAGGATTCTACTGAAGGGAAACTTCTGGTCAGAAGCCTCCAATCACCAGCACAGGACTTCACGTTCCTCTCTAGTTTCCAGCCTTTCAGAGAAGGATTTTGGTTGCTTTACAACTCACTCAGTAATTGCTATGCTTGACACATTTGGCATTCAAAGTTTCCTTAGGTTTTTCCAACTGGAACGCGGCAGCCTCCCGTCAGTCGCACAGCTCAGCGTGCGGGACTCCCCAGCAGCAGAACTCTCTCTGTTCAGCACAACACCGACCGAGCACCACACACGGTCACTTCCAAAGAGGCGGGCAGACCCGTGGCAGCCAGCCGCCAGCGTGGTGTCAGGAAGCCATGTCCTTCATGCTGCTGAGAAGGTGACAAGGGATGGACAGAGGGGTGGCACGTCCCATGCAGAGCCCACACTGCAAACGGATCTCCCTTTTATTTGTGTTTCCTGCAAATGGGTCAGGAGACTGTTGTGTCTCAAACATGGCAGCTTCGTGTGCAAATTACACAGATCTGAGTTCTTTACACCTGTTTAAAACATTCATCACCCTGTTATTTACAGAAGAACACTTCTGAATTTAGATGACTTCCAGCTGGTTAGGTGAAAATGTAAACTTCATCCATGAGCCCATTACACCAAAACCAGCCACTTGACCACCCTCCCAAGGTCAGCCACAGTTCTGACTCCACGTGCACTGTTTTTAAGTGACCACAGCAGCAGTTGTTACTCTCCTGGTCAGGGTTCAGAAGCAGCTTGCCAGCACAGCTCTGCCAGCAGAATCCTCCAGCGTAAGCACTTAGAGAAGGAGAGCTGCACTTTCACCAGCACAGCTTGTTTGCAGCAGACAGGATAATTACTTTTACAACACAGAACAGTTCTCATTGTACATGCGGTGCTTCACAGAGCACCTCAGTGCAGCATAATAAGAACTGTGTGTGTCTTGGACAGACAGGAGTACAGCTCTAAGTGAGAAAAATGTTACAACACCTCCATCAAGTGATAACCCACAAACTGAAAAAATGCTTTCTATGGGGTGGGCTGTAAAGCTGAATATTTGAAGAAGTAAACATCAGTAGTAATGACAATTAGATGCGGTTGAGTTACCATTCACAACCTGTTGCAAGGCATCAAACCCAAATCCCATAGCACCTAATACTCAGAGTGAAATTAAATTATCAAGTTTCAACAAGCTACCAACTACTGTACAACCACTGAAAAGGAAAAAGGCTGCAAGTATTTTAGAATCCAATTGCAAAAGCCATCTGGACTTAGATAAACAGCAGTGCTGTGAAGAGAAAAGCCAACCTTTAATTCCACCACCACAGCCGCTAAATACAAAGCATTGCTCCCACTCCCAACCTGTCACCATTTGCTTTCACTGCTTCCCCTTCGACTTATGACCCCTAATGACTTAAATACAAAATAATTTAACTGTAAGACATGGAACTGTTTAAGACCTAGCTCTACTACCCTCCTATTGGACAGAAATTAATCAATAATGAATAATGATCCGCTAACATTTTTGATGCCTATTTCAACATAAATGACACAACCTAAACTTTTACTTCCATCATTCCACCACTCTTCATAATATTCAGTTTTCCAGTCACACTACAACTGAAATTAGATTCCATTCCTTTGGTGGTGAGAACTGTTTTTGTATTCTCTCCTAGGCCTCAAAGCTTCTGGGCATTACGTATCTTCTGCAAGTGCGTTTTGTAGAGAGTTACCTATCTAGACTTCAGAGCAGCAGAATTTCCTTCTTATTGCTTTTCTCCACTGCAGTACCACACTGATCATAAAACGACGACTCTGCTCTAGAGAAGACTGTTTTCTTGAAAGTCAGACAATAAAATACCCAATAAAAGAACATCTTCCAAAAAGTTATTTTAATGCACTTGAAGCTGCACGTGGTGTAAGTGATCAGTTCAATGCATACTGCTCTCAGGGTCACTACAGGTATCATGGTGAGGTTAAGCCTGGCATCTAAAGGAGAAAGACAGCAAGAAGCCTTCTGTGAAGAAGACTGAGGGAGCTGGACTTGTTCAGCCTGCAGAAGAGAGGGTTCCAGGGAAACCTCACATACCCAAAGGGAGCTTATAAACAGGAGGGAGGCTGACTTTTTCCATGGTCTGATAGTGATAGGACAAGGGGGAATGGTTTTAAACTAAATGAAGAGAGATTCAGGTTAAGTCTCAGGAGGAAATTGTTTACTCGGAGGATGGTGAGGCACTGGAACAGCTGCCCAGAGAAGCTGTGGATGCCCAATCTCTGGAGCCATTCAAGGCCAGGCGGATGGGGCCCTGGGCAGATTCATCCAGTGGGTGGCAGCCCTGCCCATGGCAGGGGAGGTGGAACTGGGTGGGCTTTAAGGTCCCCTCCAACCTAAGCCATTCTACCATTGTACAAAACTGGAGTGCTGTAGACCACAAATTTGATTCTTCTAACAAGTCATCCTCTACACAGCAGCCTTGTTTTGCCTGAGTTCAGGATCACAGCCACAGACCCCAGAGAACTTCAGTGGAGCATACTGAGTCAGTGCTTTAGTGCACCCCCTTTGTGAATAAAGAGAAAGACAGTGCCAGAAAGTATTCTGTAAAACATTCATTAGTAAGTAGTTACATTTGACACTGTTTTTGAAGCTGTACACCATTAGGAATGATCTGGTGTCCCTAGTTAAATAATTCTTAGGAATGCTTGTGGTAATGATTAAAAACATGTAAGAAGTGTGAGACGCTGAAAAGCAGCAGTTCTGTGTAAACACATGCCAGCCCAGGCACAACACCCACTGCCAGCAACACCCTGCACGGCAGGTGTCTGCATTTACTAGAACGTGACCCTAAAAGGCAAAGGGATGCTCATTGCCCGTTTCAGAGGTAAGGGGTAAAGAGCAGAGAAGTTTCCAAGGAATGCCAACACATGGCCACAGACAGCAAAGCGCTCAGGCTCAAAATCAGGCACTGGGCGAGAGCTTGCTCCTCAGTGCCCGAGTACATCAGCCGTGGTAAAGAGCCACCCCCAGCAGCACAGCAGCAAAGTGACAGGGAAGGTTCTAATGGCTGCTGAGCGAGGAACTGTGTTCCTGGAAAGCAAAGGATATTTTGAGTGATATTCCAAAACAAAGTAGAACAAGCCCAACAAACAAACATGAAACCCAAGCAGCAGCAAACCCCAAACCACACCACCCAAAGCCACAAAACAGCAGCTCAGAAAACAAGTTCACAGAACCAGGACATGAGTCTTGAGGAGAGGGGAGGGATAAGAAGGAAACAACTGGGGTAGGGGTACAGCAGGGGCCCTTAACGGGAGATGGTGCACGGCACTTGCTGCAGCGCACACAGCCCACATGGACTGGGCTAGGAGTTATCTGGGGAAGCGAAGGCACGGCATTTTCTCAGGGTTCCTAGGGGAGCAGAGGGAAAGGAGCAGGAGCATACGGAGCACAGCAACCAGCTGCAGCCTTGACAGCTCACGGGCTCTGCTCTCCCAAGCAGAGACACCAGCAGCCAGGCCACAGCGTTGCTTCTCCAGGTAAAGAGCCCAGACGAGCACAGGGCCAGCCCCTAAGTAGCACAGCTCCACAGATTTCTGCTGTTCTAGAACTCATTCCTTGCCTCCCCGTGTTCCCCTGTGCCTCCCCAGGGGAGAGCCTCTGCCACAGAAGTGTTTATGGTATCAGAAGAGGCGTTAATGGCGCCAGGTCTGGGGCACAGGATTCCATCTGCCCCTGCTTCATAAGCACAGAGCTCACTGTTATTGCTACTTTCATCACCCATAACTTTAACCGGAGAAACAGAGAATAATTTTTTCTGTGGTGAATGTATCAGTATTAACAAGAACTCGGGGAGTATGGTACAGCTCCGCTTAAAGCTCCCTGTGGCCTTTTTTTATTACCTGGAAGGGGAAAAAAAAAAGAAAAAGAAAAGAAAAGAAAAAGCTGCAGACGCGGTTATCATCCTCCTGAACTTCTGCAGGAGCACTGCAGCCCAGCGCCACGCTCCTACACCAGCTGATAGAAACACCTTCCCCTGCCCTCAAACACCGCTCTTCCAACCACCGCATTCTTTCTAGGGCAGGAAAGCCTTCAGGGTTCCGAGCTGCACCGCACTCGCACCTGAGCACCCCCTCGGGGCCGATCCGTGCGTTCCCGGCACGGCGGCGGCTGTGCCTCACGGGCAGCCCCCACGGCCCGGGCGCTGCGCTCCCCTCCCCGCGCGCTGAGCGCTCCCTCGCGCGGCGCGGCCACCCCGCTCACCTCGGCGGCGGGGATGTTCACCACACCTGTCGACCTCCTCTTCTCCCGCAACTTCCTCTTCTCGATCTGCCCCTTTCCCTTCCTGGCGCTGGGGCCGCCGCTCTTCCCCTTGGCCGCCGGCGGCTCCTCGCCCTCGGGGCACCCGGGCGCGGCGGCGGCGGCGGGCGGGAGCTTGGCGGGCTCCGGGCCGCGGCCGGGGGCGG
>WBMW01001495.1:24309-157250 GCA_013396635.1 Penelope pileata
AAGCGCCCTCAGCTCCCGCCGCGCCCCTGCCCCGAGGCGCCGCGTCCCCTCACCGCGTGCCGCCGCACTCCGCTCTGCGCGGGGCTCCGCTCGGGGCGGGGCCGCCCGGAGCGCACCTCCCGCCGCGGCTCCAGGTGAGGAGCGGCACCGCCTCCCGCCCGCCCGGAAGGAGCCGCGCGGCCGCGAGGTGCTCCCCTCCCCGTTCCCCATCGCGGAGCCGGCGGGGCGAGGCGCTGCGCGGGGCCACCTGCCCCGGTGCGACCGCTGCCGCCGGGACGGTGCCGGGAAGTGCCCGGCACAAGGACGGGAGCGGCTCCGCGTGGCCGCAGTGGTGCAGGGAGCGGGGGCTCCGGGCGCGCTGTGAGAGCTCTCGCAGCGCTCTGCTCGGGGATGCCGCAGCGCTCGGCTGGGAGCCGGGAGGAAAGCGTGTGAGAGGGCTGCGGCATTCACTGAGTGTTCCCAATGAGTGAACAAATGGCTCAACTCGCCGGAAAGCTCCGCTCTCTGCTGTTGCTGAGTTCGCTGTGTCATAACAGCACCCCGAGACCGATGGCGGTGTGTCCGGAGGGCTCCCAGTGCGTCTGGCTCCGCGCAGCTGCTCGGGGCACGCGCGGACGGCGGCGCTGGGGCTCCAGCCCGGGGCGGGCGCAGGGCTACAGCCCCGCACGGCCGGCAGCGGCTCAGCGCTGCTTCCATCCTCCTCAAGTTTAGTTCTGAACTTGTCTGTCTGGGTAATAAAATTCCATAGAGGAGTACAGAACATAAATTCTTGAAAAGTTTTTGCTTTCTTTCTACAGAAGAAGTACAGATGCTGTAGGCAGGGACTAACAACCCCCGGTGGATGGGGCCCTGGCGCGAGGCTGCCTGCACCGAACTGAGAGCTCCACACCGCAGCCCTGCACCTCCGCCCTGCTCTCGCCCCACCGACCTTCAGTGCCCTCCTGGCCATCATTCATTTACTTGGACTTTCCACTTGTGTCTCCTTTCTGCCCTGGTTTGGGCTTAGGGCTTCTTTGGGTGCAGCACTTTGGTTCTGAGGGACTTCTACGGCTGTGATGCACCAGAGGAAGTTCAGGCATAGGATCCCCGGTAGTGATGATGCCCCATTCCCTGCAGGGTAACAGCAGGGCCCACAGCACAGCGGGTTAACTATTCTGTGCTGTGTTGGGAAGCCAGCAGCGGGCAGAGAAGGTGTTGAAGATACTGCAGCAGTGCCACGTTAGTGAGGTTGGTCGTGGTCCTACTTATGGCTCAAGCATTTAGCAAGAAGTTCTTGTAGTAGAAGTTCTGACTGAGTTCATTCTGTCCTCAAAAAAACATCCCTACCTTCACTCTCATCTGTAGAATTTTTCAGTTGGAAAACTACACAGTTCTATGTTTAGAAAACACAATTTAGAAAAAGGATCCTTAGGGTGAATTCTGGTCTGCAAAGCACTTTTCCCATTCTGCCCAATTCTTCCTTTTATGGGACGCAGACAGAGAGCACCACACAGCTGTAGCAGTGCTCGTGTTTCACCCCTGCCACTGTGCCCCATGAGCAGCACCTCTGGCTAAAAGTGTGTAAAAGTCACATCTCAGAGCTGTTCTTTGTGACACATTGTGCATATGGAGACATACAGCCCTGTCTTTCTCCAGGGGTCCCCCTGCTCCCCGGGCGTCCCCAGCAGTGCCAGCATTGCACCTGCCCACAACCTCCTGTGGGACCCAGGTACCACAGCCGGGCTCTGCCTCCATCCACCAGTGCTGCTACATTTCTTCTTTATTTTTATATTCTGTTAAAAACATGGTGGTTTTTTTTTGTGTTTTTTTTTTTTTTTTTTTAGTGCCAAAAAAGCCTTGCGTTCCTTCCAGTCTGTTACATATTAACAGAAGTTATGTTGTGGTGAGCAGGGCTGGGTCTGAGTGCCCAACACAGAAATGCTGACTGTCAGATGTTTGCATCTCAATCAGGTCCTCTGCGCGGGAGAGCTTTCAGGGATAAAGTCCCAAACAGTTGAAGTATCGGTCTGCGTGTTTTCATCGGCCACAACTGGGAACAGCTGAGCGGATTGCAAACGTTTTTGGAACAGCACTTTTCTCCTTTCTTACCAAAAAAATCTTGAGGATATTCTTAAGGCCTAGAAATACAACTCATATTATTAGCTACATTTTAGGCTGGCACTGTAACAGGGGTCCCAAAGCCTTAAAATATTATTTTTTGTATATTCATTATTATGGAATGAGATTTTCCCCTAGAGATAAAATTACCACCAGGATTTAGTAGGATGATCTCGAGCTTATTTGCCAGGCAGGGAACTAACACTTTGTCTTTTAAATTTAGAATAAAAATCGCCATTTATTCCTAAAATTTTGAGGAAATGAAGTGCCTTTAGGGATTGGGCCATTAAAGCTGGTTTCTTTGTAAAAGGTTGCAAGTTGTTTCAGATTTTTGTGATTTTTTTTCTACATTCAACCAATTACCTTATTAAGGTTCTGTGTACAAATTTCTGGGAGCCATAATCTTTCATGAGGTGGCATTTTTCAAGGGCCAGAAAATAAAGTAGCAAATGCATTAATGTACAATGGCTGCTCTGAAAGTAATGCCTCCTATTTCATGATGTTGGCCCACACCATCAGAGGCGGATGTTGGTGGGATGGCAGCAGAGGTTGAACCTTCCCACCAATACCCCGTTCCATTTTGCTGCTGTGTGACAGATGGCAGCAGAGGGGCGGTCCGACAAAATGGCGCCTGACATGGAAGTATGGATGGAGCAAAGGTATGGAGTTGAATTCCTCCATGCGGAAAAAATGGCACCCACTGACATTCATTGATGCTTGCTGAACATTGATGGAGACCAAACAGTGGATGTGAGCACAGAGAGGCGGTGCGAGTGCATTTCAGCAGTGCTGGTGCAGATTTTTATGAGCGTGGCATGCAGGCTCTTGTTTATCGCTGGTAAAAATGCAGAGCTAATGGTGGTGACTGTGTTGAAAAAGTGTTTTGTAGCTGAGAATTTGCTCTATCATATAGTGTTCTTGTGCTCCTTGTATCTGTTGTAGTTTCCATGGAAATAAATGGAGGCATTACTTTCGGAACAAGCTATGTATTACCGGCTGAACAAATTAGGGACAACATCTAAACTCCTGGCCAGCATCTGTTTGCCCATTATCCTCAGGCTCCTGGCTTGGTGAACATCGGTGGTACCCACTGATGCCCACATGCTCTCCTCAGAAACATTCCCTCCCTCTTTGGCACCTTTGGAAGCTCTCCCCAAAGTCTCTGCTGAGAGCACCGTGTGTCCCTGCCTGCCTTTTGAAATCTCTGTCTCTTCCATTCCTGACCTCAACCCAGCTGTGTCTGTCGTACCTGAGCTTCCCTGAAACTGCTGCTTAGGGCACTGCCTGGTGCGTCCCACCTCTCCTCCCTTTGAAGTCTGCTCAGCCAACATTCTTCATCTTTCTTCTCCCAGTGCAAGCTTTCTCAGTCCCACGCTTGCTCTACCTGCTCTATCACTCTTGCAAAACCTATTCAGCTCACTCCGGTGCAGTCCCATTAAACCCACCTGCTGCTCTGCATTTCACCTGCTGGATAATCCTCACACACACCGCTTGTAGCACGCCAGCTAACTACCTACTGACTCGTTTCTGCACTGCTCTTCTGCAAATGCTGCTGCTTAAAATTACTGCGATTCAGTGAAATCTTACTGCCACCTTTTCACAGAAACATCTGCTTCTCTCTTTATCCACAGAATTTCAAAAGCCTTTTCTTTTAACATTCCCCATTAAATCACTTACTTGTAATTCTCTCTAATCTTTCTATAAAATCCCCACCTATACTCTAAGACATTTCTGATGTCAGATCTCCTTGTAAAAGTAAAATAATCCTCCAACACAGCACCACTGTCCCTCTTGACTGCTCCTTTCAACCTTCTCTTGCTGATGCTTTCCCAGCCGGTGCTCTGCCACCCTGCAGCAATCTTGCTTTCCTGTCTCAGATCACTCATGCCACCTTAGACCGCATCCCTAGGATGAGGCAAAATCTTGCAAATACACGAGTGTCCTCCTCCTTGCTCTCTCCTGTTATTCCCAGTTATATCTCTAACAGAAGATGGTACCCCTGTCAGAGACAGTCAAAAGAGTTTTTGGTGGTGCTCCATAGTTTTGGCTTCTTCCCCCTGATTTCAGAAGATTCATGCGTAGTGAAAATCCCAGGGAATTCACTCCCAGTGAAGGAGTGAAGCTGTGGAGGATGACATGGAGATGCTCTCTGCCTGATTTCTGGACAGTGGACTGCATGTTTTGTCTCAAACGAACTTTCCCTTTTTAGGTATATATAGAGGTTTTATTTCTACTTACATCCATACTGTTTGTTTTTCAAAGTCTCTATTAATCTTCATCCCATTTCACCTACCAAATTCTGCTGTCACTTGGTCTTAGTTATTTTTGCGTTTTTGTCTAAATGTGGATAAACTGCTATCCCTCACAATTTAATCCCACTTTTCCCTACCTCTGAGCTGTGCATGCTATCTAAATCTGAGTGGCTTAGCCTATCATTGTGGATTTTTATTTGCTAAACTTTTCTTCCAGGATTTAATTAAATTATTCTTATTTTCCCCTCCCTGGACCTTAGTGCTCCAGTGCTAAACCTTCTGGCAGGGTTTTCCTCTGTAATGTTAATGACGTTCTGGTCACTGTGGTCAGTGGGTTAGCTATGGCACTTCAGTCTCACTTTTGTCTGGAAACTCATACAAATCTGTCAATCTCTCATTTACTGAAATATCAATTTTATACTATTTATCTGCTGTGTTACTGAACTGGATGCTTAAAATATTTTTTAAGTGCTAGGTCCTGAGTTGAAGAGTTGCGTGTAATTGTAACAGAGCTTTGTGTAACAGCTGGATTTATCAGCAGGTATTAGCACTCAAGAGCAGTCCGAGGGGCACACCTTCCAGCCTGGTTTCTGTATCTGTTTGTACTGTTCTTGAACTCTGCTATCATTTGACCATAAATAAACAAACAGTTTCTTCAGGCTGTGTAGTATTGTCTCTTGCAGCAGAGTTTATTAATCAAGCTGCTGGAGGAGTGCAGTGTGGAAAGGTAAATAAAACTTACAGAAGGAAGTTGGCTTTATTTTTCATCTCATAGTATGAGAAATTAATGCAGAGATTGCCATCTGTCTCCAGTTTGCAGTTGCTGGATAAGAATGACAGTAGAGATGACTTCAAAGGCATACTAAGAACATTTTCTTGTACAGCTCACAATCTCACTCCGTAAGATGGTCTGTTGCTGCTTCTCATGTTCTATACTGTATGCTTTTCCTGCCTGACAGGAAAAAAGACCTTATGACTCTGCTTATCTTACAGCTCCTCGCTTTTTGTGATAGAGTTCAGTCAGCATAGCTTTGAAACAGTTTATTGAGCAACCACACTACCTCTTTTTTACTGTCCAAAAAGGTACTGTCTAGGGCCGGATTTGAACAGTGAACCGGGTGAGCATGCCCTAGGGCTGAAGAGCAGGATGAAAAACAGACATGGAGTCAAAATGTTACACAGTAAAGAATAAGAAAGTTGAGAAAAAACAAAGCTGACACCATTTGGAGGAGAACGGAGAAAAGGGTAAATGCTCTAAGGCAAGCTAGGTATATGCTTGAGGGCCAGTTTGCAGAAGGTATGGAAAAAAATTCCCTGATGGCAAATCAGTAGGACCAGGATATGAACATGATACAAAAGAAGCACATAGGGAAGGCAGCTTGTCTGTCGTGGTCCCACATTTGCACTCCCGTGAAGGAACCCAGGGAGGTTCTCACAGTAGAATGCTTCACAGCCAGGTGAGGGAAGGGATCGTCCCGCTCTGCTCTGCACTGGTGCGGCCGCACCTCAGCACTGTGTGCAGGTTTGGGTGCCACAATATCAGAAGGACATAAAATATTAGGGAGTGTCCAAAGGAGGGCTATGAGGATGGTGAAGGGTCTAGAGGGTAAGACATATGAGGAGTGGCTAAGGTCCCTTGGTTTGTTCAGCCCAGAGCAGAGGAGGCTGAGGGGAGGCCTCATGGTGGCCTACAGCTTCCTCATGAGGGGAATGGAGGGGCAGCGCTGATCTCTGCTCTCTGGTGACAGCAACAGGGCCAGAGGGAACGGCATGGAGCCGTGTCAGAGGAGGGTCAGGCTGGGTGTTAGAAAAAGGTTCTTCGCCAGAGGGTGGTCAGGCCCTGGCACAGGCTCCCCAAGGCAGTGGTCACGGCCCCAAGCTGCCAGAGGTCAAGGAGTGTTTGAATAACGCTTTCAGAAATATGGTTTGATTTTGGGTGGTCCTGTGTGGAGCCAGGAGCTGGACTTGTGGGTCCCTTCTAACTTGGGAAATCCTATGATGCTATGAAATTGAAGTATTGGAAAGAAACAGAACAAATTGATAAAATGAAAAATAACATTGCCAAACTGATCACTGGTGGTGACTAAGAAGCACATGAAATTCAATGTAGACAAATGTAAAGTGACTTACGTTGGGAAAAATGTTCCAAGATAACACACCACCTAGACATACTTGAGCTTATAGCAGAGGCGATGGATTTGGCTGCATGCTGGCTCACTAGCCCAGCCCCTACACTTGTCCTTTGGGAATGAACTGCTGTCAAACAGAGGTGCTTCTGGTGTCTCTGCTCCCCATCATGAGAGAGCGATCATATTGCCTTCTGGACATAAGCCAGCCTTGGATGTTTTCTGTGGCGTGTTTGTGCCATGTTGTCTTCCAGACTGCCCAGGGTGTCAGCTGGGCTGCCGCCGTCTGAGGTAACCGAGGAGCTGCCAGGTCACAAAGCTGTTGTGCCACCTACAGTGGTATCTGTCACCCCGGCAATGAAGGGCTGGCTGTACCTCTCCATACGACAAAAATAATATCATAGGTTCACGTTACAGTTGAGATAACCTTAAGTTATCTGAATAACGCCACCTTTGTTACTTTTTGTGTTTATGATAAGCTTCCAGATTGGATGTCGACATCTAATGGCCTCCATTAGTGCTTAACGTAAAGCTCTTTGTACACCAAGAAGCTTTTACCAGAGCTGAGGGAACTATCAGCACCAGCAGGGCCTGTTCCCTCCTCTTACAGAGGAACATCCTTTGGACACGCTCACCTCTACTCAGCTCTTTGTAAAGAGAATTCAGTTCCTGTCTTTCTGTATCTCCAAATTTAAGCATACAAATGAATAATTAGAAATCAAATCCAGTGGTTCCTGGGCTGCTGTCTGTCTGCGTCTTGTTGGTACTAGTTATGCTTCATAAACCTTCAGAGCTGTTCTTTGTTGGTTTGTTTGCTTTTGATTAACAGCCCTCTAGCTCGTTAGAGCTATTTTGGTTCCTTGGAGAGCCAGTACAAAGTCAGTAACAACTACTGAGGTCTCGGGGCCGTGCCGTGTACCTGCTGGTAGGGCTGCTCTGCTGCTCCCCGCTGATGGAGCTGCTGCAGGTGCGCTGCCCGCAGCACGGCGCAGCACCAGGCCCCCGCGGGGCACAAATCCGCATCCCAACAGGACTGTGGCTGGGGCTGGCTGACTGCAGGCCTCCTCAGAGAGCTGACTAAGGAGCTTGGCCTTCACTGAAATGCGGTAGATGATGCATGCAGAATTTAGTGTGATGGCTTTTTACAATGCTTTGTTTGAGCTAGCCATTCATTTAGCGATTATTTTTCTCTTGCACCACAGTATTTCTAGGACCCACTGTTTTTCATATGACGTACCATAAAGAAGTTGCCTTGTAGAAGGAATCGGGCAGATATTTCAGGAATTCAGTGCTGGTTATTAGTAGCAATAATCTGGAAGTGTCCAAAGCAAACACAAACAGCAATCAATCAATGGCTGTGGCATATCAGTGAGTGTAAGCAGAGGAGGGGGAGCAGTTAAAAGAGCTCAGAGTCTTGCTAAGAAAGCAAACAAAATACAAAGGGAGAGAACGGCTTAAAGAATACCAAAGTAAAATATACTTCCCATTGTTAAAATGATGTCGGTATATTATTTTAAGAAACTTCTTTCAGTGATACATGGCCCTGCTGTAAACACCTGGAGTGAAGGCTTGGGACTATATTATGCTGTGAACAACCACAACAAAATCTACATGCCTATACTGTAATCATTTTAGCACCATTTAAAAATGAATGTTGAGTTTTTCTAAGACTATGCATTCTTTACTGCTTCAAGCTGAAAACTGCTACAGCATTTAAGTACTCAAGTTTTAAATATGTATTGAAAAGAAGTTTTAAGTTAAGAAGGGTCTTGCAAGAGGATGGGCTGCGTACGTTGTCCTGCCCACAGGTAATCCCCAGCCAGTGACCAGTTCATACCATTTGTCCCAAAGCAGCCACAGACCTTGCCGGCATCCCCACGTGTATTTGCTCTATTGTTGGACTCAACAAGAGCTGGAAGGAATCTAAGCGAGAAACAGTGAACGGTTGTTGTCCTGCAAACACCTTGATGGGCTGACATCAATGGAATAAATGCAAGGCCTTTAACTGCTTGCACCTTCAACTGCTCAGAGGTATGAAGGAGAAAAATGGGAGCAACGCCTATGAAAAATAGTGCTGATTCCTGAGGAGGGGAACAGCTGGATGAAACAGGAACAGGTGACTTGCAGAGTGCTTAGCTCATGGCAGAAACACTCCCTTGGGTTAGAGGGAAACTAGAGTAGGTGGGAACTAAATGCCTTGGTAGAGACATTCCTCCTGAGTAAAGATTAGATTATCAGGGGAAAAAAGATCCTGTGGTTGGGGAAAGATTAATGGCATCTCTGAAGCCATTAGGGCTGTGTGCTTCTGAGAGGGTAAGGAGGTACAGGAAGATGGGGAGGGGGAGGCAGGCAGCAGGGTGGGGGGAGAGGACGTGAAGTGCTGAGGCCACCAGAGCTGCGTTCAGCAGAGTTGTCAGGAGACAGCAGAGTTGTGAGGAGGCAACCGCAGAGGCAGCGCTCAGCTCTGAGAAGTGCGTGAATTGGCAGGGAGGCAGCAAGTGAGAGGAAAACGCAAGGACCAAGCAGGAGGGTGGGAGACAGGCTCATGGGGCATCAGATGCCAGGAGCACTGAGTGAGAAATGCTGGGAGGAATGTCCCAGGGGGTCCCAGGAGCCATGTGGGAGCGCTGCGAAGGCTGGTGGCCGCCATGTGCAGGAGGTGGAGGAGTCTGCTCCCTCCAGAAGCTGCAGCATGTCGGCAAACGTGCAGGGACTTGTTGGTGAAGTATGAAGGGAGTTCTCCCCCTGGATGTCTGTGTGCAGCACTTCGAGTGCCACTCCCCAGAAACGGCGGAAATTCAGAGTGCTTCAGGTCTCTGGGGGAGCAGCTGCTTGGATCTCGTGGTTACTGCGGCTGTCCCCTGGTCTGCAGGGAGCGTAAGGAGGCCTCAGAGCCCTCTCCTGCTCGGGGGAGATCTGCAGGAGGCCCTGCAGCCACTCAGGCTGCGCAGTGAAGCCGTCCCAGCACGCTTGTGTGGGGGTCACGGTGAAATGGGGCTGAGCGAGAAGAAGCTCATGAAGGTTCTGGCATTTCAGCCAAGTTCAGTGCTGCTGTAAAACACTGGCTTGCCAACGTCTGATATGGGTGATACTTTTTCCTTTCCCCCTCNCCCGTCAGCGCCGGAGCGTGGGGGCTACCGACCGCTTTGGTGCTTTTTATTAACAAATTCACTTTTTTGATAAATACTGAGTTTGGGCGGAGAGCAGACTGTGCGCGTCGCGTGCGCGTTGCCTGGCTGTGTGTTTGCCCCAGCCGATGGAACACAGCCGTGCCCCTTCCCTTGGGCAGCCCCCGGACAGCGGCGGCTGTGAGGCAGCGGCTCCCCGGCCCCAGNTGCCCCGCCGTTCCCAGGCTGTGACAGCGCAGCTCCTCCTAGCCAGGCAGCTAAAGGCCTTGCTGCGTTCGGGCTGGCTTGAATTCACTCGAGATGTCCGCTTTCGCCGCGCTTCGTGCCTCACCCCAGCACCGCCGAGCAGCGCCGGCCGCTGCCCGCGCNGGCTGCCCTCCGTGAGGCAGGGAGGCACCGCTGGGACGGGGTGCACGCCAGGCAGTTGGGAGGGCAGCGGGGCTGTGGAGTGTCCATTGGGGGCCCGCAGGCCCATGCAGCCCCTCGCTGCCATCGGCTGGGAGCAGCCCGGAGCGCTCCGAGCGTGCAGCAGGAGCAGCGCCAGGGGCAGACCCACGGCTCCGCACACCCACCTCCCCCCGATTTTTTTTCCTTTTCTTTTTTTCCCCAGCACATACAACAAAGGGAAAGGACCGCACCGGAAGGTGAATTGTGCTGCCCCGGCTGACTGCTCTGCTCGGCTTTAACAGGTTTGGGAAACCCAAGTGGGCAGGGTGAAGCAGTTGGGTGGAATGCGGGGCTTTTGTCCCCGCCTGCTGTCCCCAGCAGATCAGAAACATGAGACGTCCAACAGGTGATGTTTTCAGATGGAAACGAACAGTTCCTCCTTTCTCTAAGGGCTACATACCTTCCCTATCTAATCAGTAACACAGAATGGGGAGGTGCTGACAAAAGCAAGAACAGCCGATGACCTCACCGGTGTGGCAGCAGCTCTCCCTTCAAAGCGGGAGCAATTCACTGTGGCCTTATGAAGGTATTTTTTTGTGTTTTCATCCCGTCCTTCATGCAGGAATACCTTCGGGACCGGGACCGGGGCACTCCTTAAGTCCACACTGAGAGGACACACAAGGCCTGGAGCGGGCATTGCTGTGACTGCTGCAAACCCCAACAGCTGCTTCCGCACTCCAAACAACGGTGAAGCAAACACCTGCGGCCACCGGCATTTCTCTCCCTTGCTGTTCGTGGCTTCCACCTAAGAATCCAAGGAAGCTGCATCACCACAGCTAAAAGTTAACAACGCATACATAATGGCATAGAGAAGAACTTGTGAAAAACCTCAGCAGATCGTCTCCTCTGTCCCCATCAGACAGACTGGCTGCTTCTACATGGGGCAAAAATGTAACCACACAGAGATGACCACCCGGGCTGCAACAACCATTCATTCAATATTCGAAGATTTAAAGCCCTGTATAGGTTTGTCTGTTCGCTTTAGAATTAAAACAATCTATGGCAACAATATGGCAAGCTTCCAGAGTTTACTTGTGGGCAGTCTCAGCTGGAAGCTCTATGGAAGCTGTATCAGAAATGAAGGATCAAGGTACTTCATGGGCCACATGAAAAACAAAACAAAACAAAACAACTGCAAAATTCAAGGAAAAGATTAAAAAGCAAAACAAAAAACAGTGAAAAAACAACCAACTACAGGCAGCTACAACTCTTCTTCTACCCTCTTTAAACAGATTCCACAACAAATTATGTAAAGTTTGTATAGCTGTGTAGTTTTTCTGTTTTAAACTGTTATGCAGTGAATTTGTCTCATGTTTTGCTGTGAGAGTCTACAGGATTGTACCTGGAAGTCACATGTCATCCACAGACACATTATCCTATCAGCTGCACAATTTAAGATTTTCTTTAGCATTGGAGATCTCCAGTCTGCTATCACACATCTTTTTGTCCATCAGCCTTCTTGAATATAAACCTCACCGTTGAGTCAGGTAGTGGGGACAGGAGTCCTCTCATATGGAGCCCATTTCTGTATGATAAAGGGGAAGGGAATAATTAAGATGTCTTCCACGATGCACATCTCCTGAGGCAGGTACCTTCAGCTCCCAGAAGCACGCTTTTCTCTCTTCTGCAAGACAGCCGGTATGGCCTCACGTTGCGCCAGGGGAGATTCAGGAGTCACCGTCTCTGGAGGCGTTCAAGAAACGTCTGGATGAGGTACTGAGGGACATGGTTTAGTGGTTAATGGGCAATCTTGGTGGTAGGTGGACAGCTGGACTAGATGATCCTGGAGGTCTTTTCCAATCTTGATGATTCTATTATTCTAATCACGTTTTCTCAAAACAAAAGAACACTTGCTTTAAGGTACCCTCAACAGACCACCGAACAAACAGTGGCTGTGACCACCGAACAGATAAATATCCATTGTTTTAACGCTTACCTGAGCACAAACCAAAGCTGAGCATGGAGAGTAACACCTGTACTCTCATGTTTCCTATTTCATGCCAAACAAAGATGGGCACCGATCTACACAAAGATTTTCTCTTCCTCAGACAAATTTAGCAAAAGTCTGAAAGTGGTGTATAATAGGAAATGGGAAGGTCCAAAGGAAATGGCTCATGATGAGGGAGCTGGGGTGAGTAAAAATGCAGTTCCGTCTCCAGAGCCTGCTATTCTGGGTAATTCCTAGCGTTTGGAACCACAAAGTCCCGCGGTCCACAGAGACACACGCCCTCCATCCTCCCTGCACCCAGTGCTGCTTTCCCACGCCTGGTCACCCCTCCTCTCAGGGTTATGGCTTTGCTAAAGGGTGGTTCTGCGCATTCCCACTGCCTCGTCCTCCAGCACCAGCTGCTTCCATGCTCCCATCTGTAACTGGTGTTAATTGTGGCACACAAAGATCCCTGTCCACATGGGGACAAGTCCCTGAAAATAGAAGTTGCTGTTCTGAATGCCCATTTCAGCTACCAGTCATTCAAGTGTGTTTCTCATATGCAAACTGTCCCCTACATTTTGGTTCTGTGGGAGAGTGATTCTCCTGGGAGGCGCTTGCTCTGACAGCACGATCAGTGTGGCATGGTGGTGTCACAAGCCAAGCCATTGCTTTGTGAGATGCAGATAACATCACGTAAAAAATGGTTCTCAGATTCTGCACACAGACAGGTTTATGTAAAATATATAAACATTTGTCCAAGTTGTTACAGATTGCATAAATATGGCATTTTTACTGTTGCATTTACAGATGTGCATGTACAACGATGTGCAAATAATCACAATTTGATTACAATCTTCGAAAGGTACTTGAATTTGGCATCCAAGTAACGCAATGAATGAAAAATGCCCACTGAAGAATTTAAATAGCAAACTTATAACAATGCTTAAATTCATAACAAATTTCAGTGTCTTCTCAGTAAAACTTTCACACATTTAAAATAGTTTGTATTCATTTTATTTGTATATGTCAAAATACATTTTTTTTTCTTTCCAAAATAGTGGGTTTTGCAACTAGTTTCATGCAGATACAAGGTCTGCTCAGTACTACCAATAAAATCAATATAGCACAGTAGCCATTCATTTTTTAGATATAAAGAATAAATAACCTAAATATAAAACACTAAAATATTAGAAACACGTATTTAATCATTCACAGGCACCCAAACTTTACCAAATATAATCCAGAATATGCCTAACTGTCTTGTAACAGAACTCAGTACGTTGCAGCCATTCAAACTCTTCAATTCTTTGCTTATTTTATGTTAGCGTACGACAATGGAAGTTCCCTATGGTTCAGACCCACCTCTCATACAGATCAATTACAAGAAGATATCTCAAACTATCCGTGTACCTTTAAAATCAAGAATCCTGAGCTTGGTAGTAAGAGCACAACCTTACATCTTCAAAAAACCAATCAACAGAGAGAGGACATCATGTCTTCCTTACCAAAACACATCCCACCCCCAGAAAACTAACCCCACCCCCCTGTAGGCAGTAGAACACAATGACCTTTTTAAATGAAGGGGTACAAATTCACATTTAATATAGTATACAATATAATCAATAATACAATAGCTACTACAAGCTTTACAATGTACAATTTGTTTTAATGGCTGATCCGTTCAGTGGTTTTAGGCAATGAACTATGTGCCAATAGGATGTCGTATTTCGAATGGTTTAGTGGAATATAAAAGCTGTTCCTAACAAAAGCAATCTTCACTTAAGTACTTTTTTTTGTTTTTAAAGGCCACTGAAATGTATAAAATGGTCTGACATGACGGTGTTATCAAATTAGATGCCTTCTCACATGGCAACAACAGTGCATATAAACATTAATGTGAGTGTAATGGGTTATGTTTCTCAAATGATTTAGTAACATTACTTTGGCTAGCACAACAGTTTTGGACAGCACTCAGATAAATACAGGTATGTGAAATGTAGTGAAGCAGTTATATTTATGCATTTTTTATTATGGTGAACACTATCAAATGAAAAAAAAATGGGAAGAAAAGATTATAAAGTATTTTATATAGTTTAGACCTTTTGTAAAGATAGGGCTCCATACAATGTACAATGCCTAAATTCTTTATACCATAAAAATTAATGAACTTTGTTAAACACACTATTCTGGAGTAGCCTAATTTGCATTAACAGACATTTGCAATAGGGAAATATATTCAAGCATGCCACGTGGTGGTCTGAAAAATCAAACCAGTACACATTTATATATACAGCATCACTCAGTACCTGCTCAAATGAATGTGACGATTACAGGATCTAGCATCTTTCACTACAAACATTTTTTTTTTTAAGGTGACCAATAAAGGCAGAAAACAGGACTCTTAAAATAATTCTAGTTTCAACTGACTTTTAAAGCATTTTGTATAGGAAATAAATGCATATTGCACAAACAGTGAAAGCAAATGTTCCACCAGACATCTCTGTTCCAGGTGGTTGGACAATACAACTCTAGGTAGCTACACGAATATGTAATTTCAAAGGGTGTGTGGTCTCTGCAAATGGTAAAGCTGTGAAAACACTGTACAAGAAAATCTGGTACATGAATAATTAGAAGGGAAAAAAAAAAATCCAAACTTAAGATTTAAAGAAAAACTGAGTATAGAAAAAAACCTGGGAATTGTGGCACAACAAAAACATTATTGAGTAACTGTCTTCTGTGAGAGCTGAAAGCTTTTGTTGATGTAAAAGTGTTTATGTACAACTAAGGCTTACTGGTTAAATATCTGAGGCGTATCTGGCCTTGAACACTTTCCTTATAATGCTGTAGCTGTAAACAAGATTTCTCAGTCATTTTATCTTCTCAGCAGCTGCATTTTAACAGAAACAATGATCTTGGTACAAAAAACACACAGGTAAGAGGGCGTTTGGCAGGATATCTGAAAATGACAGTCTCCAAGGGATCTTCCCACACTTCCAGTGACTGCCATACCATGGTCCACTGGAGTTACTAGCGATGTGCAATGCCGTTATCTGCTGCTGGAGTAAGCCCTTTATTTGGAAAGTTTGCTTATAACTCTGATCAAGGCCCCATTTTCATCTTTTAGCCTCTGGTTGTCTGCCTTCAGGTCTGGAAGCATCTATCAAAAATGAAACATAATCGTTATTTGCTATTATACTCTAAGTAAAGGCAACAAGACTAGACAAGCACCGGGGATAAAAATCTTTACTCAGGTGAAATATTTTGGCAGTTATTCTCCCCCCTTCGTATCAGCAGCTCAGAAAATTCCCACCTTTTAGCACGATACAGTTAGGAGCTACAGATGAGGAGTATTCAGTTGCTTGGTCCAGATGCACCAAAATGCAGTGGTGCAGATGAGCAGCCTCACCTCACCGCGAAAGCATTAATGGCAGCGTAAGGAAAGCAATTAAATGCTTCAGATTTCAGTGCAAAACATCAAAAAAGTTAATGAGTGACAATCTAAAGAGGCTTGTCTATCCTGCACTTGCACAGTTTCAAAATAACATGCTGTGGCTAATTACAATCTACCACTGTACTCTTGGATGACTTCATCCCAATCAGATACAGTGTGATTCAGCTTATTAACTCATAGCATTAATCTTTCAATCACTTCCAAACTTGTGTTCAAGGGCACATCCTATAATTAGAGATCACATCCCTGAATAGCAAGATCACAAGAGCAGATCATCGGCACAGCAGGCTGCACGCTCAGGCATCCAAGTTAGGAGATGGCAAGTTAAGGTTGCCACAAGAGCTGGGTGACACAGGCACAAAAGCTGGAAGGCAGAAGCCAAGTGAGGTGAGAGTTGGACAGGATCAGACAGGAAAGTCAGTGCACAGAGGTTTGTACTGGTAGAATGTATCAGAGAAACTAGAGGAAACTTGCCCATAGCAGGGGGGTTGGAGCAAGATGATCTCTAAGTTCCCCAAACCATTCTATGATTCTAAGTAATCTCAGAAATTCTCAGTATCTATATTCACACACTGACAACAAACCAACTCTAAAACTCATGGCTAAATTATGTGCACGGTTTCTAGCAGCAAGTTTACACAGGAGGCAACGGCCAATTCCTGCAGCGTGGTTATTCAGTAACCTCAGGGTGCAGGAGCATACAAGAGGTCTAAGTCCAACCGATGACCTATGTAACAACTGCTACATAATGTTTCCTGATGAAATTTCCTTGCCGCTAGTTTTGTTTTCACTTTATCCAAACAAAATCATACTTGTAAACCCGTTATACTCAGAACATTACTTTGGAGCAGCAGGAACTGTGAAGTTTAAAAATGCTGGGTTAACTAACTGTGTGTTACACTACAGGCTTCATTTACACATCTCCTCCAAAGGATTCCTGCCCGCAGCCAGTTCACTAACAGCAGAGCCTCTCACAGACTGAAACAGGATGGTGCGCTAGAGATCACTGAGGCTGTAGGATCTCAACTTTCTTTACCTTTCAGACTATGTGAAATGAAGATAACAGGATAACGTAAGAGGAAAAAAAGGTGGTCTCCACAGTTACAACAATTCTGCTAACCTGGATTCCAGCTCTACTCCACAGTGTGGCTCAGGACAAGCCACCTAAACTGAGCTCTTCACAAGGAGTCAGAGAGTTTTAATTCCACAGCTTCCACTACAGTCAAGTGAAAGCTGTGCTCTGAACATCAAGTGCTGTAAAACGGTGATTGCTTTCAAAAACTGCATCAGCGTGTTTGAACAAGAGCAACACACGTGATCATTTGACAATTTTCAAATATTATCTGTGGTTTCTACACTTTAAGATAGCCTGTTACCACCACTTCATATCATGTATCTGCTATGAGGAGGTATTAATTTACTTTTTGAAAAACTCAAAAACGCAATGAGAAAAATCACAAAAAAAAACCCTAAGAGTAAGAGGAAATAATTTTGTGTTCTGAGTGCTTGGACAGTTAAATTAATGCTGCTCCCTACTCAATGAAATGGAGCACCTGCAGGAGGAAAAAAGCAAACAGCTATTATATTATCCAAGATGATTCTAATACATACACCTATAGGGATCAAATGATTTTCATATTTTTCATTCTGATGTCTTGAATTTGTGACCTCATGTTAGTGTCCTGGTTTGAGAGTGGGTAGGGTCTGTTGGGAAAAGGAGGGGCAAGAACCAATCTGGAGGCTCCATCTAACCACTGCTGTCTGAGATACACGTGCTATCGGGCATATGCAGGTAACAGGCACAGGTACCACACATTTGTGCATGCACCTGTAATATTAAGGTGAACCTGGGATTGTTCTGATTGTGTACACACAAATAAATAAAGTAGACATTTCTTCAGTAAAAGCAACTAACACCTCTCTCTCCTACTTCTCATTCTGTTACAGAATTCCTACCAAAGATCCTGGGTGGAATCACAAAGCGTTCATCTAGCTACGCACAAGGAAGCAGTTCCTGTTAAGTGTGTATCTCAACCAGTGTTATCTTGAATGCCTTCCAATGAAATCCCAAAGCAACTCTAGTTGATTCACATCTCTCTTTCAACATAGTGGCTAGGGAGTGGCAGTCCATAGTAGACAGTGCAAACAGGCAGACCCAGAAACTGGTATGTTTTCTGGTGAATGCTTTTAACCAAAAAAAAAAAGAGCACTGTTCAAATTCAGAACTGTAACATAACCCAGTACCATTACACGCCTGCAAATCTCTGTAGGCAGACTTTAATCCTGATTAAACTAATAGGTAAATACATACTAGGAAAATACCTTCTGTTGTAAGTCTGCTAAAGAATAGGGGAAGATTGGCAGGAGACAAAAAGAGTTATAAGTAATAGGAGACTTATCAGGAAGGATGAGCTCAAGTAACATAAAATACTTACGCTTCCCATCTCTGCTAATCCTGATATATAAACCTACATACTAAGCCCAGCCAAAGACATTTATGCAATTTTCTTGGAGCAGTGCATTCCTATGGTACTCAGATTTCTTATGAGGTGGCACCACATGCCTTTCACGTGCAGAGGCACAAAAAATCAAGCACTGCATTAAATCCACTAAAACTGCAATTACATATTGTACTTAGCACTTTGAATTCCAATTTCCTTTTCACTAAAAGTAATAGAGTATCTTGCCTTGATGAGATTCTTGAATAAGACTACAATGCATTCTTTTGCCTGTCTGCATCACAGGACTAGCTAGTGGCTTGTCAGTACTGGAGCAGATAGAATAATTTTTCAATAATCACCTGACGTGTGGAACCATCTCGGTAATAGTAATGCCTGTGTTTGCTGAAAGATTTAACAGTTTGTACATGTAAAACAGCTTTGTAAATTAAGATTAGAGAAAGCTCATGCAGTGTTAAGATAACTGTTCAGATTAACCTGCCACACTGCTGTGGTTAAGCTGCCATCGGAACGTCACGCCTCCCTGCTGTGTAGCCATTGCTTTTCTTTGCTAGCCCAGCTCCCTGAGCTCTCCATGATCTGCCTTCAAAAACTCCCCCTACAAAAGGGAATACCAAAGAGTTTTCTGTGGTTTAACATACTGCAATGGCTTAGCGTGGTTAAAGGAATGCCAGTGCTAGAAAAAAAGAGATGGTATGGACATGTGGCTGTGGACAGGCATCACTAGATTAGCTCGGCTGTGTTGAAAGCCCACGTTGTTATCTGAAGCTGATGTAAGACAGGCTGCCCTGAAGGGACAGCTCTCCCTTCTCTTGCAGCAACATGCTCCTGCTGCTTTCTGTGTGCTGGCCTTAGCGATACAACCATGCTGGGTGAGATGGATCAAGTCGTACAACCAATAAGGGGATTGCTTTTCAGCCAAGTCAGTGAGCTGACCTGACTCACTCAGCAAGGGTTAACAGAAGGGAATGTTCAGGAATGCAGGGCCTGGACCAGGAACAAGCTTTCTATCCACATCCTATTGTTAAGCCAACTTCAGGAAGACATAAAGCCAAAGGATAAACTGTCTATTTATTTCATGCTTCTTAGTGGGGGAAAACAGAGATCTGACTCTTAAGTGGAAAGCGAAAGTGTGCACTCATCTCCTTGCTTCTGGGAGGGAAGGGGTAGGCGAAGGGAAGGAGGATAGCAGGAGTCGCTGTGCAGAAGGAAAATTATTTTATTTTCACCTACGGATCTTAAAAGCTTACTGAAACTTCTACCTCATGCATTGTTATGTAAGAGGAGGAAGAAAGGCTAATAGATTTGGCGTGGAATGAAACCACATTTTGTTCCTCACAGAAGCTTTGAACCTCCAGTGGGTTTCTGAAACAGCCCTACAATAACACTACTGACAACAAACTGATGTTTTTTTCCACGACAGCACTTAAAACAGTTCATATCTTTAACAGAAGGGGACTGGACTCCAGGATAACCTAGTAAGCATAAACCAAGCTGACACTCTAGGCAGGGCAATTTTGTTTCTCTGTTCAGTCCTTGCATGATGAGACTGTGGTCCATAACTGGAACACCTATGTATGTAGCAATAAATATCAGTAACCTTCAAAATAGTGCTAAAATTGCATATTTTGACCTTAGTCTAGATAAAAATAAGGATCATCCAGAACCACACAGAAAGTTAATACAGAAAATATTAATTTACTGTAAAGTCTGATACATTTTTAAGGAAGACTTTGCTACCCTCAGTACAAAATCAGACAAATGTAAGAAATAGAGTTGCTAATGCAATTGTTTGGGAATGCACAGTACAGCAATCACTTCTCAAACTTTCTTTAGCTGTAAATAAATTTGTATCAGTTCCACGCATTTTAATTATACTGCAATAAGAAAGGTCAACTCTTAATTTCAATTTGTTAGAAATCCAGAGACAAATCTGTCAATTTGAGCATTTACTCAAACATCAAAACAGTGACCTCAGTGTATCCTAATGTGAACTCAATAAAAATCCTTTCAAATTGCTGCCAGGGTTTTAACGTGTCAAACATTTTGTGAATCCTTGCCAACTTAGCTTCAAGGGAAAAACGACAAGCTTCAGTGGTAGCATCAACAACACCACACCATACCAACATATCTGCGGCATCTCTATTTGGTACACCAGACACCATGCTTTAGCCACACTTCATAACCGAGCAGTCAGTCAGTTTCCAACACACAAGTGTTAATAGTAAAATTCTAGCCAAGCACAAACTTATTGTCAACACCTGCCTGGCTACACAAAGGAGGAGGAAGAAATTACAAGTCCACAGAACGCAGTTGCCTACAGGACCCTGACAGCTTGGCAACCACACGGGTCAAGGCCCTATTCTCAGTCACCAGTCGCTCATTTATGTGCCTCAAAGATTGAATTTGCTTTATTTGTTGCAGGTTCTGCAGGAATCAAAGAAATAGGAGTGAAAACGAGAAAAAAGAACACACACATATATTATGTTTAAAAGAACTAGAGATAATAGAATTTAAAGAAAGCTTAGAAGAAGAGACAGTCCTGTTTAAAGTAGATAACTTGCTGTGAAAGGAAAGTATCAAACAAGTGGCACATTCCTGAAAAGCAATCTAAGAACCAGCAGTGATTAGTCACAGCTTTCCAAAACAGTTCAGGACACATTAACAATGAGAGTTATTCCTGGAATTCTTTACTTAACATCCTCTATTTTTTTTTTGCATTCTCTGCTTTTTCTCTGAACCCCAACTATTCCTAACAGCAATTTACAGGTTCATGACAGAAGCTCACATTCTGTCTTCCACTCTTAGAAACAATTATGTCCCTATGACATCGTTAGCTTTCTACAGATTTCACTTCTAAAGATCCCTCAAAGAATCTCAGACACTGTGTCCTCCCCTTACAGCAAACCGTCTTGGCTCGAATCCCATTTACCTCTGCTTGTCAGGCTCAATTATATCAACAAACCTTAGTGCACGTATTTTAATGAAAAGGATTTGATAGTTAATGCAGTTTCCAAGCACCAGAGGGAGCTCAGAAACGAGCTTTAAAGAAAACTTATTATCAATCAATGACAACTGTCAAATGTCAAAACAGTGGTAAAATTACGGAGTACAAAAATGTTTTCATCACGCTCCACTAGTTTTCCAGTTGTATCTTAATTTTATCAGTTCGGCTGGTTCTGTCCAATATTATATCCAACGATATAATACAAAACAAACTCATCAGATTTCTCAGACTTCTTAATCATATCAAAGGACTTAATGATGATAAGCCAGGAAATGAGACAAGTCAAAGCACGAGATTTTGTTATTCAGTGCACTTGGTAAATGGCAACACCTGTTGTTTTTCTGTCAACATCTGAAATCTAAATCTATCTGCTGCTTTTTGTGAACTAAAACCTGATTATTATTCATACTATATATGTTTTTTCTTTTGATATTGGCAACATGGTGCCTAATACACAATTTAATGAACATGAGATAAAGATTGAAGTAACATTTAATGCTTAATCTATGGAATTACATGCCATTATTTTTTAAGTTAATAAAATATGAGAGTATTGTAATAAAAACACAGACTGCAATTCTGTCTTGATTAGATCAAGATATGTTTCACCTTCCTAGAAAATAAGTCCTACATATATGAATGCTTATGCCAGAAAAAAAGCTTCACTACAAACTAAATGAAATCAGTGATTCTGAGATGGGGCTATAGGTTACCTATTTTCTAATGAAATTATATAGACTGCTAATATTGCTAGACTAAGTGTTGCTTTTTGCCATTGACATAATCAGACACTGCATTAAAAATAGTTTAACAATACTTACTTTCAGTTCCTCTTCCATTTCAGATATCCTTCTTTCTAGAGCTCTTCTTTCCTAAATCAAAACATGTGTTAACATTGAACAATACCTTTTTTTTTTAATTACTTCTTGTAAATACTGTGATAACTGTGAAATATTTCAAGTTTCAAAGATCAAACAACCAGAAGCACAGTGTAGACAGAAAACTTGTGATGGCAGTGATATATAGAAAATATTTCAATGCTGAATTTTAATAACTTAGGAGGAAGAGATATCAAGTCCTAAAATGTACCCCTTCCTTTACACAGATTTAGACAGTTCATAAGCACTGTTTGTTTGGACTTATTTATTGTAAGCTCGGCTTCCAGAAAAGCTTAATATACAAGAAATGCAGAAAATGATCAGAAACAAACAAGAATATTAAAAGAAAGAAGCACAAACGCGTAAGCTTCCATAGACAAGCGAACGTAGCTGAAACATCTGCCTCAGCTCAGTGGGATCTGTCCACATGCTAAACTGCAACGTAGTGTAGATACAACCCAAAAGTACCTTACGACAGTTCAGCTGAGTACCAAAGCCATCTAGCCACATGAGACCACCTGCTTCTTGAGTAAATGTTTCCTGAATATTTTCTGCGTTTCTAGTATAGAATAGTTTGTTTTCCTTTTTACTTGTGAAGCAGGAGAAATCAGCCTTTATTGAGAACTTCAGGTTCTGATTTGAGTACCCAAGCTAGCTTATTGAAAATTAGCTTATGGTTTTCTATACTATGCTGCAGTCTGCAGTGCTGACACACTACCATGTTTCTAAATGATATTGTTTTGTTTAAACCTCATTTTTACACATCTGACAGATCATCAGCTAACGCAGTAGACTTCAGGGGTTTATAGCTTGATTGCTTGCTTTCCTGTGTCAGACAATGCAGTGCACCTCATTTAAAAGCAGCTGCGGTTATTCAGTATTCTACATTCAGATTTTTCCAAAGTGTGAAAGGCAAAAGCAACAGATTATTGCAAAGTGTACATATGCATCTGCATACAATGGTGTTATGCAAACAGCAAGCAGCATTGACTGAGGTGTGTAAAACTTTGGTTAGATCATACCGCCCAGTAGATACTGACTCTTGCCGGTCACCTTTCAGATACAAATCATTTGAATTTAGTTTAATCATAGTGCAGTCATTCCCCAACATTTTCCCATTTTAGCAAACAACTTTAAAGGCTTATCAAAGTAATAGATTACTGCAGTTGTTAGTACTTAAGGTACCTAGCTCCTCCAGGTAATGAATTTACCCGCAATGATACTGACTGGTAATAACGGCACAGCAAGTACCAGTGAGTTAACTGCAGTAAGGGAAAAGACCTCACACCATCTTACATTGATTAGAAATGTAATCAGTTACCTAGCAGTTCTGCAGGATAACAGATATTATCGGTGCTGTTATATTAAGCAGTATTTGACAATTCCTGTAGTTACCAAGAGACGAATGATTGACCAAATACATCTGAAAATTTCAGATGGCTAAACATCATTAGTCCTTTCGATGCATGTTGAGTTTGTTTAAGAATAACCATTAGCAATAAAAGCCAGTTAAATAAAATCCTCATTTCATCAACTTCACATACTTCACATTATATAAAATAAACATTTAAATGGACTGGACTAGATATAAGTTTGGTTATAAAGAAGTATACTCCTAAGTAGCTGAAACTATGTTTCTTTTTTCCTGAACTGCTTACTATTTTAGGAAGTGGCTAGAGAAAGAAACACATACAGTTTCACTGGGAAGATTTGCTAATATTATCAGACCAGTCCCTGAACTCAGAGAAAGGCTTTGAAATGTATGCAGTCTAAAATTTTACATATTTCAACATTTCTTTATGGTACGACAAAGAACATTTGTACTTCTCAGGATGAAAAAACCACACGGCAGTTTCACAGCTCTTAAAAGACAATAGCTCATTTGTATGTCTTGAAGCAACCAGAAATCACGGTCCTGGTGCAGTGAGATTGACGTACATGGATATGTACAGATGAAAAACTTGTATCTTCAGTAATAAATGAATGAAACAAACAAAAAAGTCCACCTCTCCGCATCACAGATTCTCAGATGATGAATTTTGGGGAAACTGGTTAAAGGTAGCTACAATTCTGATCCATATTGAAATCTTGCAGTTTGAGTTCTAATATACTTTTCAGAGTGATAGACTAATATGGGTGACAGACCTAAATATGAAAACCGTAGTTTTGCCTATGTACTTATTGCACATCCCTAAATGAAAAATGATGACTGCGCATCCCCAATTCACGTAATGGAAATCAAATGCTGAAGGCTGAGTTCAAATGAAATTAAAAACCTATTTATTCTCACTACTTTACTTTTGTCCTCCCTTTTTCTTTTATGCACTTACATCAATGTCTTCAATTTTGTATTTTATTTTAGTGAAGTCATACTGGGAAAATTATACTTAGAAAAGCTCTACAGTTTGTTTTTACCATTTACATTTATATTGTTACTTCACTCATATGTAGAAGAAGTCCCTAAAATTATTCCTAAAGAACCACAATTAGTAAACTTATTTCTAGAGATTAGCTGTTGATGACTAGTAGCTGAGAATCCTACCTCAGTCACTTTCAAAGTGAACGTAACTTTGGATTTTAACAGGGAAAACAGAATCACAAATAAATTCCTGTTTAAAATTCTCGTCTGGCAAGAAGTAAATTTAAAATCATAAAAATACAAGGAACATGTCCTAAACTTTGTGTAAATCAGGTTTCAGCCAGACAGCATTACCACTAATTTTGTTTACCTTGTTACCTGCTATGTTCCATAGTAGTAACTTGAGAAAGAGTAACAACTCTGAAGGACATTCCTGCTATTGGACTAAGTGTTTATACAAGAAAAAGGTGCAAGAATTCCCAGTACTAGCCAGTTGTCTTAACGCAATGGCATATTTCAGGAAAAAGCAACACAGTAATTTCAAACTGAAGTAATGTCAAGATATGCAGTACTGAATATAGAACCCGTATAATAATGTATGCAGTCAAATCTGTGAAATAATTAAATGTCCACTTGTGTGGCCATGATAGCAGCAAGATCCAATTAAAGCTGCTGATGAAACTTTTCTGCTGATGAAATCACTGCCTACAGCAGGATGCCACAAAAACAAGCAGAAATAGGCACTAAAAGGCTGCTGCAATTATCTGGAGAGATTATTAAGATAAAACTAATGGAACTTCAGGAACTGCCTGAGAGAATTTCTGTATCTCCACGTTCTACAAAATTGACTGAGTGTTTATTTATATACCACATAGGTTTGTAGAACTATAACTCGTTTTCTAAACCTCAAACACTGGAAAGTAAACACATAGGGCTAGTAAATGTGAAGTTTACCAGGGATAAGTAAATATACGCCATGCCACTTATTACTGTCAAAGTCCATTTAGTTTTCTTGCCATTTAAGTATCTAATGCGTCACTCCAGGATCAGGGTGGAGAAAGGCCCATGTAGCCAGGGACATAAAGGAAGCCAGGACCACAACAGGATACACTTAGTTTGCTTTAAATTCTTGCAGAAATAAAGTTTTTTGGGGAGGGGTTTTAAACTAGCATAAAGCTACAGCCTAAAATCACGTTCACAACTTTTGAAATAATTCCTGCAGTCTACCTCACGTGCAGATTTATTGCATGCCTCCTTTCCCCGTCAGTTTAGGGCTCTCTCTCACCCTAATGCCCTTCCCACACTGCTCATTCATTTGCCTCCACCCTGCCATTACACAGTGCCATACTCCCTCTGGAAAAACCTACGGTGCAAGGAAAGAGACAGTCTATGATTAATTTTATATCATTAGCAGGTTTAAGGTCTGATATCTGTGGGGTAGAAACAGCTACTTCATTACCAATAATAATTGGTAACATGACACACATGCCTCTGGAAAGCTCTGAGGAAATTGAAGTATCTGAATGCTGGAAATGCTTTAAAAGATGAGACGCTCTGAATCTGCTTAAGTTTCTGGAGTGCCAACATTGTTTTGGATGAGATGGAACAAGCGGAAGAATCCTGGAGGGCAGTGGGGTTTAGAACCTGGTTATCATGAACCAACAGGCAACCTGAAGGCAATTCTTAAAGAGTAATTCCATCTCACAGTATTTCACATTCACTGCCACATTGAAACCTAAAATCCCCAAATCTTCTAAAAAATGCAAGTTATAAGAAAGGCTTCTGTTCCCACTAAAATATATCCAAGCCAGGGGTTGCAAAACAAACTAAAACAAAGCCTGAACTGGACTACTCAAAATCAAGAGATTTTTGGCAGAAACTCACCCTTTTCTCCATTTCCAAGAGTGATCTGTCAGCAAATCTTTCTTGTCTCTGAAACACAAAATTAATGAAGATATTGGTACTTGTTCTCAAAGAATGTAAGAGTGAGGAAAAGCAATATAATAAGACTTTTCAGCTAAGGGCAACTGCTACTGTATTCTGTCCAAAGTATCTCTTTAAAAGCATTTTAAAATGTGTTCAGGAAAGTAACACTGAAACAAAAAGAATGAGCTGGATTTATCACGGACTTCCTCCGTCACCATCCCTAAGTAACTTAATCTTTGCATAGCCTTTGGCAAATAGAAGTAATATAGTTTTTCTACTTACAAAGCAAACATCATTTTAAATTTACTTTACTGATATTTACAGGGTGCATATGAAAGACACTGAAACACATCCATCGGAAGTGTGGCGAATGTGACCTGAGAATGAGGAACATTCTTTCGACAGCAATTTAAGAAGAATTCCAGTTTTGTGCACGCATTCGGTATTACTGTATGCAGCACTGTTATCTGAGAGCAGTTACCTGTAAGTGAAGTGCACTATTTGCTCTTCAGCGCTGAGATACAGCTATTTAACCAGGAGGAAGAACTGGCAGGTTATGCCGATCTGCCAGCAGGCTTACAAAGTCATCAGTCAAATCAGACTGACAGATTGAATATAGGCTTAACAGTGTAGAAAGTGTTTATCCGTACCCTGCACAGAAGTTCCACATACACGCTGGCAAGAACCACCAGCACTTAAACAAGCAGGAGATGGTCTCACACATTTTGTTCACAGCTGAAGACCAGAATCCTGTGCTCTTTTCTCTTTAGAATCAGAGAGGTACTCTTCTTCACTCCCATCTTTGGACAAGAAACAAAGCTGATGCCTAGTAAATAGCAGCCCATACGCTGGGGTGCTTCTAGTTTGCTATCTGTTTTTCTGAGTATGGGCCTTTTTGTTTTATACAAACCTGAGTGGTCTTCTCCAACTGTAGTTTAAGATCTGTAAGTTCCATGTTGGTATCATGTAACTGTGCTTTCAGCTTTTCGTTTTCAGCTAGAATCTGTTCATAAAGCTAAGACAAAACATTCATTTAAAAACATACTGAATAAGAATTCAGTGACATTATGCAAATATATTAAAAACCATAATTGGGCTGCATGTAAAATTAACAAATACATTAATATTCTATGAAGTAAAAATCAGTTACGGAGTTTGAAGATGATTAGAATTAGCAAACACTTTAAAGAACTGCTACCAAATATCTCTAGAAAAAAGCAGTTTTGCACAGGGAGCAAGCAACATCTCACACATTAAAAAATACTTGCCCATTTTTTGCTTCAGACATTACAGACTAGGCAGAGTACAGAAATATATATATATATTTACAAACTCCTCTTTTAAAACAAGACTTAAACTTGTGTATTAATCAAATAAAGGGCTTAATGAGTGTATAAAGCAGTTTTAATAATACAATCAACTACAAAAACCATCTGATTGAATTTATCATAAAATATCAAGAATTTTGGCTCCTCAGGATTTCTCCCTTGCCTTCGAAGAGAAAAGTGCAAAAGCCAGAAGCTCCTTTGTGATGTATATTTTCCCTCATGGCAATGGCTGCTCTGCTCTTCCATTGAGCTGAGTTGCTGTAAGATGTATTTGTGATGCAATATGAGATTATTTCCAAATAATTCGAGATATTTTATGAAAAACAGTAATAAAGCATTATTTTCACAACAAAATTACTGTATCAGTTACCTTCTTAAAATCAGTGCTATCTTCCTTTTCTAGTCTGCTACTGTAAGGTTTTCGATCTTCAAGGTAACTTTGTGACCCAGCTCGCCCCTGCGCCGAATCGTAACGATCACCTGAAGACACGCCGAGTGAACCTGTATCGTATCTGTAAAAGAAAAGTTCTTATTTTCTGTTTCTATACTCAAACTGAGAAGACTCACTGTATCAGAAACTGTGACTGTGCTATTATCAAACTGAAAAAAAAACCACACCACATGCAATTATGTATTTTAGTTAAATCACTACGTACTAATTTGATGCAAATTAGATTTTGACATTCCTTCACTATTCTTCAGTACATTTCAAGATTCTCTAAGTGAAAAAGTTTTTAAATTGCCAACAAGGCCAAGTAAATGCCTGTATTTTATGCTGAGAATTTTTAAAAATCAAAACATTAATTAAAAAACATTTAATTCAAGTAAGTCTTTATATGTCTTAAAGGACTTTATATTGGTTTATATTGGTATATATATACAGGTATATATATTGGTTTAGATAATTATTTTTGAAGATCTGTTTTAAACAATGTATAATAGAATCACAGAATATTTAGCATTGGAAGAGCCCCACAAGGATCAAGTCCAACTGTTGGCATGGAGTTCTTTAACTGTTGTACTTCTTTAAGTGTAGTACTTTAATTGAAGGGTGTTTAAAAAGTAATCTCTAAAATATTGGCTGAGATGAATTCTCCAAGTATTACTGGAGAAATGAAGGAGATTTCAAAAATACTTATTGCGAATTCTGGTATTTTAACAGAAGTAGTTTATGAAACAAATACCCAGAAAAATCCTTATCCTATTAAGCACTACATTAGAACCAATATAAATACAGTTTTAAGCAATTTCACAGTGCTCACTCTTCGTGGGTCATGTGCTGTAGTAGATCTATTTAACAGATTTTCAGCACAGATGGAACATAATAATTAATGTTAAAGGTCCAAAATCAAATGCAAGCTTTTTTTAAAAAAAATGATTGATATCTCTGCATTTTCATTTTTAACAAATGTTAAGGAAATATGATTTTCAGAGGCTGTAGTACTTTTCATGAGATTTCTTAGGAATTTTTCAGTACAATATTCTGTGTTTTTTTGTAAAAACTGGCCTTGTACTTAAAAATTTGTAGAGAATGGTACTGTATCCACTGTGTTCTACAAAATACCTAGCCTGCCTTCAGCGTACTTCAAATACAGCATCCAATACATTTGCCAGTATTGACTGTACCACCCACAAATGGGAAAAAAAACCCACCAAAACAGTACTGTAGCTTCATGACTGTATTCCATACGAATTTTAAATACCATTATTGCCTTTTAAAATCAACCCAACTCACTACTGGGGTTAAGCTGATTTTGTATAAAAATGAGAATATGTAACTAAAAAGTGCAATAATTTTAAATTAATTTACTTAAATTGCACATACCTTGAAAGGCTGTCACTCTGAGGTTGGGGAGGAATACAAAGAGAGAAGAAGAAAAGTTCAAGTCAATAATTTAGTTAGGTAAAATATCTAACAACCTGTAAACAAGCATAACTAAGCAGTTATGTTAAAATGCGTATACTATGCAGCACTACATATTGCAGTGTTGTCAAGTTCCAATATCGTTACGCCTGGAACAAGAGAGAAATATGAGCCTTCTATGATTTCCTCCCTCTTATCAAAGGCATCAGAACGATATCCCCTGAATTCCGTCTTCCTTTTTTGTAACACTATTAATAATGTTTTTGAAAGGTCAACATAATGACACAGCTTAAAATAAAAATATAAAATAAGCTATAAGATCATCACTTCATTGTACCTCAATGGGAGATCAGCTATTATACTACTACCAACAAAAGAAAGTAGTTATTAGTCTGAATTGAAATTATGTAATTTCATTTTTTATATTACTTTAATTAATTCACTCATTACAGGCGAATCCCCGGGCAAATGGTACACTCACTTTACTTGATGAGTGAAATTTAATTAAAAGTGGTGACTTAAGAGTGAGGGAGTGCCCTCTAAGCATTACATCACTCATACAAGCCGTTCCTCCCTGGGGTGGTCAATACAAATTCATCATTTATTCCAATTATTCTAATAATCTTGAGTGAAGATATTATACTTAAGAAAGAATCCTCCACACATCCTCTCATGATGTTCACCTAGCAATGGCTGAAACCTTCTCCAGTGGTGATTTCTAAGAGGAGGCGGTTGGCATGGTTGGGGGCAGAGGTTAGTTTCCTTTTTAAAAAGATGCTGCATTTCGTTAAAATCTACATGGAAGAAATTAGTCACATTCTCCATAACTCACTCAATTTCCCCTTCAACGCTCTGAAGTGGACTTACTCCATTTTGATAACATAGGTTATCAAAAGTACATGCAACAGCCTAACCACTCCTATCCAAATATTGTTATTTTCTGTAGGAGCATGAATAATGATGAGAATTTAAGAGTTAGGTGTCACACAGATACACAGTTAGTTTTTAAGCTATAAGCCACAACAGTTTTAACTTCAGCTTATGAATAGTATTTTGCATACCTTATGTTTAAGTAAGATCCACGTAAAATTACAGAATTCTACCATGTAATCAACGACCTACAAAATACCCTTTCCCACTGCTTGCTCCTTCCTTCTCACTACAACGAAACAGAGAAACCTTTGTCCATAAAGGCTTCAGTTTTTCTCTTTTTACCTTGAAGGAATGCCACACAAACAAAAATGCTAAGCAAGTCCCTTCTAGCTACAACAGTCATCACAAGAAATGAAACCATTCCAATATTATTTCTTAACAAATGTGGTTCTAAAAGCTGCTTTTCTTTGCTTCTAGTGGGCTCCTCACGGTGCCGTGGGAATGTGAAAACCTCCCAGGCCTCCATTAACCTGCTGCAGTGCCGTTTCCTGAATGGAAAGCAAGTTATTAAGTCACATGCAGAACATCTTAGAAACACAAATTTCCAGCTATGCGAGGAGATAACAAATGAGCTGGTGAGGTAAGAGAGCCCTAGAGACAGGGAAGCCACGACCCAGCCCTTTCCCATTCTCCTGGCTGGGATCTGGATGCCGAGCAGCAGGGCCAGGCCTCCATGCCCAGCAGAGAAGCGTACCTCAGCAGCCTCCGCTTCCTAAACGCTGTGAAGCGCTGCTGCTGGAGGGCTCGAGCAGCAGCCAGCCTGCAAGCTCACAGGAAGGGAGCACACTTCTTGACTACATGCCTGTTCTCGTCTCCTTACTTTTCACAAAATGACTCCATTATTTTTTTTAAGAGCTGTTTTACCTGCCTTTTTTTTTTTTTCCCTCTTCTTCCCCTTCAATTTCTGCCATTTCAGTTACAATTTTTTTTACATTTTTCAACTTTTTTTTTTGTGAAAAATTGTAACCCAAATTCTACAGATTTTCCATAAAGCCTGTCTGAGGACAAATGAGGCTAACACCGCCATCCCTGTACATCCAAACCACATGACCTGAGTACTCTTACTACATTCACAGAACTGAGCAGACTGAGGCAGCCAAAGTTACATGAGCAGCACAGGGAGTAAGGAAAAATTAAAGCGTACGTATCCTCACCTACACAAGCTGACAAACATGCACTTCTAACCCTGTACGAGCAGCCTCTATAGACCGTAAGAGTTCAACTCCCAAAAAACTGTGTAATTGAAAATGTGCAATAAGCTTCCAGACATGGACATTACATTTTGGTGAGGTTAGAATAATTACTGGTAATAAAAATAAAATATTCCTGTTAGGTGGAATTTTATGTCCTGTATAATTGTGTTTTTGTAAAACTCCAAAGCCATGAAACTGAGAAACAAAATTTGAGTGCAGTATTTAATCAACACTAATAATGCCAATTTCTCGTGTTTATTGTCACAGAATTAAAAGAGCTAATGACATTTATTATCCTAATATTACTAGCTTTCACCTTTCAGAAGTCTATTATCTGACTGATCTCTTATGAAAAAAAATAAAGTCAATTTAGTAATAAACTAACCAGTTGCAGTGCCTATTCAAATTCTTAATTATTTTTTAAATACATCATCTAGGGATGTTGTTTTAATGTCTTCATGGGTTTTTTAGTCTCCCTGCCTCCTTCTCACTTCTACAGGTATACTTTGGAGTGTATTTAAAGTGCATTCCAAGCTTCAGCACTAATGAAAGGACAAACTGCCAACAAAAGCAATAATGTTTGTATCGTTGCCATTTCATGTCTCTCTTTTGCTCACTTCTGAACAGATTATTTCTTTACCACGTTTCCATTCTCATCTCCTGCAGAAGGACAAGCAATTTCTCATTCACCACCTATATTCCATATTCTCTTCCTGCAAATACTCATACCAGGAAAAACTGAACTCTCATATATCCTTGACTTTGTTTTGTGTGCTAGAGTTCTATTCCATATTTCCTTGTCTCACACAAGTTACTGTTTTTTCTTTTTCTTTCATTATCTCTTACTCTGCCACAGAGTGAATAAGGGACACAAGTTTCAATAACAGCAGCCAGATTTCCATGAACAAAAGTTGGCAAAAATGAAATAAGAAGGTGGATCATTTGAGAAAAAAAAAACAGCAAAATAGGGAATAAAATTTTACAAAGAGTAGCAAACACCACACCTTCCCCATTATGACAGGACTTGGTAACTCTGTTATACCTTAAGTAGTTTTGCTTTGGTTTGTTTTTTTTCTGACTCTCTGGTCAACATTCCACTGTTAAATCAGATTTCAATATTCATGCTTTGAGCTATTTTTACTTAAGGCCAAATAGGTAACCCAAATAACAGACATTTTACATATTGTTAATACATTTTAAATTGTTATTAAAGCCTGCAGTTTGTATATATGCTAGAATACAAAATTTACATTAAAACTTTCAAAGAAAATGACACCGAAACACAACATCAAGTTATGAATCAGTACACCTAAGAATACCACCATATGCACTGCTTTAATTGAATCCAATTGCAGTTAAAGTTTTACAATCAAAATATATCTCTTATAAAGTTAACATATTTTTTTAATTACCTGAGTTTCTTTCTTATTTGTTCCTTCTTCTGAATCGGACTGGTGTTCCTGTTCATTTTCATCACTCTGGTGAAAGAGAGGAAATAGAATTAAGCTGTTGAAAGCTTTGAGAATTTAATTTGTTCTAGACTTTTTATATCAAAAACTAAGAGCAGTAGAATTCTACCCTTTGAAAATCTATAGAGCATGTATGAGATATATGATGAAAATTCTCAAGCATGTGTTTTCAGTACTAGCGGAAGAGGAAACAAAAGTTTGCATGTGGCACAGAAAAATGTTGCTTTGACAAAACTACATACAGATCCCATGACAAAGAAAAGGGAAAGAGAATCTGCTGAAACGCTGACCATACCCCTTCAAATCTGACAAGAGTTCTTCCAGGTTATAGTACATAGCTACTTGTAACACGCCAGATAACTAATCTCCTTGCTGCTTTGGTATGCATGCAATAGAAAGTAATTGTTCCATGATATTAGTTTTTTTTTTTAAAGATTACGATTAATTCCTATTACATTAGGATTATTACAGTAGCGTAGAATTTTTTTCAGGATTATCAGCATAACTTAAGACTGAATTTTGAATTTGTTCCTGGAAACTTCACAACAGAGAAACATAGAATGCATAAGCAAGCAACAGTTTTGCTAAAATTGTTGACGGTATATTCCATCATTCTAAACTATTTTTTTCTATTTTAAGATAACACTATACACATTCCAGGCTGCTAAAACTAAGGCTACAAAAAAGAAGTAGCAGTCTTTTACTTACATCTTGAGTCCAAAATGAAACTCCTGTAGATCGTCGTTTTTCTCTTGGTCGCCGCCTTTCCCGTATAGATTTAGGCTGTGACTTATCTTCCTCCTTTTCTTCCTCTTTTTTGCCCCCTTCTGTTAATGACAATTTTCTTATTCATTTAAGCATGACACAATTTTCTGAAAATTAACTGAAATATTTCTCAGTCTCTAAAATGCTTACAATTAATCACAGAATCATAGGGGTTGGAAGGGACCTCTGGGGGTCACCTAGTCCAACACTCTGCTAAAGCAGGCCTCCTAGTGTAGATTACACAGGAGAGCATCCAGGCGGGTTCTGAATATCTCCAGACAAGAAGACTCCACAACCTCACTGGGCAGTCTGTTCCAGTGCTCTGTAACCCTCAAAGTAAAAAAGTTTTAACTCATGTTTGTATGGAACTTTTTATGTTCCAGTTTGTTCCAGTCTGTGTCCACTGCTCCTTGTTCTGTCACAGGGCACTGCTGAAAAGAGCCTGGGTAAAAAGAGCCGTCAGGTTTTTACCTGAAGTAAATTCGCTATAGAGCTTCTTACCACAAATAGGGTTTGCTGTAATATACATTCCTCAGAACACAGCTCTAAAATAGTTTCAATTGTTGAACAGGAACTGCAAAGTATTAATTCCACCTCATCCACCTAAACAAAATGTTTCAGTGTAACAGTAAGACACTACAAATTGGACTCAAAAATACAGTTTTCAAAACTGTCACACAATAATTCAAATTCGTGCCATTGGTTGTATAAAAGTACAAAAGAGAAGTAAAAGATAATTCACCATTCTTCAAACAAGATTTTTTGCTAACATCAAAAATTGCTTATTAAAATAAATACTTTAGAAGTCAGTTAAGTCCTCCTTAAAGTCTCCATTTTCATCATAGTCCTCTTCATTTTCCCATCTAAGAAAAACTAAAATTGGATTTCCAAGATTAACTCTATACTACAGATTTCCTTTTTCTTTAAAAGAAATGCAATTGCAGTTCAAAACAGGTATAATACCTCAGGATTGTGTTCAGTCTCCTGTATGTTTACAAGTAACTTACACAAAAAGAAAATAAATAAATTAAACAGACCTGCTCAAACAGAATTTATTTACCTGTTAGGAAGTTTGCTCAGTTTGCTATTCTTTTACTAGATAGAAACCACAGAGTCAAGTTCAGATTGATGCATCCCTACTAACCTAACTGTACCATCACTGCTCTTCAAAGGTTAAATGAACATTTTATCATGAAGAAAGAATTAAAAAAGAAGTGAATATAAATATTCATGGTGAACACAGACCTTTCCTAATGAAATAAATGATTTTACCTTTGAGCTTTCAGACAGTAATGTATTTCCCCTCCTAAAATCACAACTTGAAGAAAAACCTGCTGTAACTAATATTTAGCCATGAAAAGCTTTTCCATACAACAGTCTAGTGTTTCATGAAGTGAGCATACATTACCTAAAAACCTTATTCCAAATTTCAGTTCATGTTAAAACAGAGGGGAAAAATCAGAAAACTTATCACTGAAACTTAGTCATAATAACTTCTTCAGAAAATACCAGTGTAGAGAATATAGCAGTACTGCTACATAGTTCACGAAGATTTAATCAACGGATTACTTGGTCTGATCCTCTTTATAACAATATTACCAATTTCAACCAGTAATCATACATCTAATCAATAATTTGAATTAAAGTATTTCTCCCAAGTTCATAGTGACACGCCTCAGAGAGAGAGATCAGAAGAGATTACAGCACACGTCAACAGGCTCCTCTTCTGACATCCAACTAACCAAGTGAAGTATTTTTTAAAAATTAGAGCAGATGATTCACGTTCGAAAAAAACTCTGGGCAAAAACTGCGTGACATCAAGGAAAAGCATCTTTCTGATCTCTGAATCAAGCATCAGTGTAAGATTATACAAACCAGTTAGATATTTATAAGTATGGTTCCACTAAGTATTATTAACTAACACCACACTACACCAGAGCTATTTCCTTCTCTCTTTTGTTTTCAGATGCTCATGAAAAACATTAGTTTCCTTAAAGCATTAAAGCATTGTTCCACTCTTTCGCCATAGGACTAAAACAAAACCAAAATGCTTTAGAAATAATTTATCAAGTAAAATTCCTCCTCAATAACTTTGCATATTTAAACTCTGAAATATGGTATTTTAATACACTTCCTGTGTGAAAGCAGAAATGAACCTAGACTCAAATATCAAAAGACTGAAAAACGCCATCAAGTCCTGAAAGTCTTTTTTCCTCTCTATTTGCAAGTTTTGAAATTTTTTGCAGAAGCTGGAGTGACGTGTATCTCCCAGTGGTCTTACATATTGCACCCCATTTTGAACAGTCATTAGAAACATAAACTGCCCTTTGGCAATTAAAAGAAAAACAATCTTCACAAACAGTACTCCTACCTCTCTCACTTTCCTTTGTTCCACTCCGAGAATAGGCAGAAGTTATACCTATAAGGCTGTTTGGTCTGTTTAGTTGACTTGAACTTGAAAGAGAGCTAGTGGAGGTGGAGAGCGAAGAGGTGGATGATGAAGAAGTTGAAGTTGAAGTTGGTCTATAGCGATGATATGGCTATTCAGCAGAAAAATGTCAAAATTAATTTACGACAATTAAACAAACACATACTATAGGCTATTAAAGCTTTTAAATAGGCAAAAGATTGTTTACGATAATATCAAAATTGTAGTATTACTGTTGGAGTTAAGATTTATATAATCTCTCTACCTAAAGAGACTCATCATGAAAATACCTCTTCAACAGTTCGGGAATATCTTTGTCTATAATCATCGTCTTTAGTTTCAGATTCTTTCTTTTCTTCTTGTTTTTCTTTGTCTTGCTTTTCTTTCTCTTCTTTTTCTTTTTCTTCATTTTCTTGTTCTCTGGTTCGTGTGGGACGACTTCTTCCTATAGTTTTTTCTGCTTCTTGAAGATCTGTCAGTGTTACGCCCTGTGAGAACAGCAACCGGTACAATACATCACTCAACTTGTGCAAATGTAGATGATCACATTATATAAATATACTATTTATATACAAAATTCAGCTTAAGAAAATTAATCGTATCTATTAAAAATATATTTGACCTATATATTTTACCTATAAACTTCTATCTTGAATCCTGGAACCAAAATCATCCCTCTTTGATTAGCAGCAAGTGTCTGCACTAATGTGATGCACCCCAGAATCTTCAGTAATGCCATTTTTAGTTGAACTAGTACAAAAAGATCAAGTACAAAATCACGTAGAAATCATTAAAGTATCCACTTGATCCCTTCGATATCATCATAAGCATAACAAATATTTTTGAAAGACTTAAAAAAGTTTCAGAAGTATCAATGCTTTACAAATTTGCACAATTGAAGTGGATTTCTAAGGTTAACAACACGTCAAAGAAATACACTGACAGCACAAGAGAAATTCATAACTCATTTCTTATTTCCTTGTTATTCTGAGGCTAAAAACTCATTTTCAATTGAGCTCAGAAAGCCAATGACTTCTTAATTAAACTTTTTTATACTGCAATTTTCACCTCCTGTATCTCATTGAGATATTGTTCAAAACACTTCTGACCTACTCTCCAAAGCCAACTTCCTGGCTGACTAGTTATTTGATTGCTTTTTATGCTGATACTTTGTAATACAGCAATTCCTTGCAGCTTTTTCGCTGTACAGATTCAGTAACAGTCAGCCTGTGGCCTGACAGTCTTTCAGGGCTCTGGATTACAATCAAGAGGTAAAAAAGATAAACGTGTCAAAACACGGATCTATCGAGAGGAAAAGCTACTGGAAATATTTGAGGGGTTTAAATTTAAAAAGGTTTGAAAGTAACATCATTAAATCATTTCGTTATAGATTTGGCCTTAATGCAGATAAGGATACCATCTAGAGTATTTCTTTGTTCTGCTTTATCCAGGGACTACTTTCCTGATTATTCTCAGTTTGCCAGCAGACACAAGGAGACACGCTTTACAGAGAACAGAGGCTGATAATTGCTCCACTGCCCACAGCGCATTCAAGTGCTCTTAAGACATCATCTGTTTTGCTACTGTTGCATCCTTTTCCATGCAAGGTTTGCAGTGGTTGCAATTCAGTATGAAGTAGTTCTGGCAGAAACACCGAAGAGCCACCAAATATATGAGTAGGTAAACTATGAGAGAGAAACTCTGAGAGGAATTAGATTCCAGATTAGTAGCAAATACAAAAAACCTCTTCCCTACTACTCTTTGTGTCCACAGAACCTAGGTTGAATGTAGTTTTTCTGTGCCATACACACTATCAGCTATTTATATGTTGGTCAGCTCAATCACATTATCTTCTACAGTCCCTACACAGAAGACTTTGAAACTTAAGAAAACGTAAATATACTACTCCATGCCTAATTCAGTAAAATCTTGAGACAGAAGCTGTTGGTTTTTGAACGCAAGGAGTTTCAGTACACAATGAGGGCTCCTCAAACTTTCAGAGGAAGAAAGGAAATCAAACACATTTGCTTGATCTGGTACAAGTTGTCTATACTAGGAAGACTGTTTGGTTATTTGGAGTTTAATGGGAAATTAACACTTCACTGTACTCAGGAGGCTGTATGTTTCCATAAATGTAGAAGGTGTATTAAAACTATACCTGTGTAGATCTTCTGGACTGTCTTGCTTGCCTGGATCTAGCTTTTCTTTGGGACTCTGACTCTTCATCCCGGACTGGAGTGAGGTATGATCTAAAGAATTGATTAAAAATAAGTTGGCAAATGACAATTTGTGTACAAATTCATCAAATGGTCAGAAAAATATTCACAACATGGTATGACTGAAAACCAAAGCAGTTCAAAGAAAACCTTTGACTGTATGAGACGGATTACATTTTAGGCATTTCATCCATAGCATAATGATCTGTTCATCAAGATAGCAGCCTTAAAACTCAATTAAAATATATATGTTTTCCTACTTAATTTAGATTTGTTTTCCTTTAAATATAACTTCTTTGGTCTACTAACACAGGGGCAGAAGACCTCAAAAGCCTCAGCCAGTTACACATTTACACATAAAATATGTCTGCGTGTGCATGTGCATGTAAACCTTTAACATAACTTTCAGACTTTAGAAAAAGCAAGTCGAATGATACTATCTATTCCACCAGAGATAAAAAATCCTTGAGGAGGTCATTATCATATTTTCACATGAATCATCCATGCTTTGGATAATCCAAAAGACAGACCTTACACAAAACCTCTCTGAGCTTCCTTAGATCATAAATTTAACTATATTAAAAACAGTAGAATCAGATTGTATCATATTTTCTGAATGTCTACATACTACTTTTTGTATTTCATTAGTTAATAATTGGCTAATGATTCAAATATTTTGTTTGAGAAGATATCACCTATTAACACTCAGAACATTTATCCACGGAAAGAGTAGTTCCTTGGTCACCTAATTATGTATTTCTCAGCTTAGGAAAAGAGTGTCTGTTAGCTGCTTTAGCTAACCTGAACTACAATTGATCATGTGAATCTGGTTTGCGCTGGCTCTAGTTCAGTGTCAGACAATACATTACTTAGCCATGAGCTTTAACGCACCTAGGACAACTTTGGCTGCAGAGTACGTTCAACCTTTAGAGCTTGTAAACTGCTGCAAATTGCTCAGTAGTAATTGGTACACATACTCCTAGCCTCCAAGAAACGAAAAACTTCAAAACTCACTGAAGGAAACTGAAAACTCAATACCTGTCATGTGCACACTATAGCTACAGACCGGAAATTGGCCCTTCCAAGCATTCTGTGTGTACGCCTCACAGGTCAACCATGCAGTACTATTCACGACATAAAGATTTTATAAATTCAAGTCTATCATTCTCTTCTCTGTTTCTCTAAAGCAATCCTGAAAATTAGATAGATATGGCTTCTTCAGTACATTCCAAAAGGATGCACCATTTCATTATTAAAATAAGTTCACAATGTACTTACTTCTCAAATATTATTCAAAATGCTACTTCAAACATACTTTCCAAATAACACACTTTCAGTCTATAAGTATGGATTAACCAACTTAATTTCTTAAGAAAACATTTAGCATACAATATTTCATAAATGGACAAAATTTCTTCATGTGCATATAAACATACATAGATACACATACACACACAGAGATATATGTATCTATGTATACAGATAGAGATGCATGTGCACATACTTAGGGCATCACATGCACATGGTGATTATTCTGATTCTTCTGATGTTAAGATTTAATGCACGTTTTCATATGCTATCAAGAATACACCCACAATAGTATATTATACAATCAGTGCTGAGTCAGATTAAGAGCTGAGAACTTCAGGCCAGTTGCAGGTATCTCAGACATATGCAGTATACGCTTATTAGTATACACACACCGGGTGAGAGCAAACGAGACAGTGAAAGCCTTAATTCTACGTTTTTTACTTTTTTAGCTCATCTGAGACTGAAACGGCATTTGTATTTTAAAATTGGAACTAGTTTCAGAAAATGATTTATTTTGTTGTTTTTGCTTTTGCTTTGTCAAATTTTGCGATGGAAAATGAAGGTTCTGATTATGGTTGTAATTAAAATGGCTGTAAGAACCTGTGGGCACTTCCTGAATCATGGTGGAGAAGAAAACAAATCCCCATTTCTAAAAAGTTCATCTCAGTTTTGGGTATGAAAGGAAAATGGACTATGAATATCTTAAACATGGCTAAAGCCATGTGGAATCTATAAATGTTGCTGCTGCCCATAGTGAACAAGAAGAATCTGGGTTTCTTCTGTAGCAATGAACAACTTCATTCCTTTTATAAACACGCAGAGAGATACACATCTGCCACTGATATCATAGCTGCATTTCTAAACTAACACAGCAGCAACACAGAAATCTGAATCTGCCTTTTGGCAGAAGGGTTAAGGGATAGACTTTTATAAATATGCAGAATAAGCAGAACCCAGGGAAAACTAACAGGAATCAACAATCTGTGAAACCTTATTTTTCATTTTCATATATGGCAGGTATTTATGGATACATTAATATGCATCATTTATAACTCATCCTCCATAACTGTTAATAGAAAAACCAGTTATCTTAAAATTAAACTTATATCAGCTTCTTCCTAGTTCTTCATATTCAATTGCTCTTAAACCATTGCATTTACAACTGTATATAACGTTTCAAGTGGAAGAGACTCTAAATAATGCAATGAAATGAACACTCTGTTTGCTTAAATACTCTTTTCTCAGTAGTGCCAGACAGAAAAAAAAAAATGCCTGAAAAAAAAAAAAGCTCCATAGTAACTTGTCAGCAAACTGCCTTTGGCACAGCAGCTCAAAAAGCAGCAGTGCACTTGCATATTTTTTTTTTTTATTTTTAATTCAGTGGTTTTTACATAGCTCCAATATGAGCTTTTTTAAGAGGACTCGTAATCTATTAACAAAAAAGCAAATATAAAAATACTGCATATCAAAAGAGAAACCAAAGACAGTCAAAAATAAACAGTATCAAACTTCAGGTTACCAATACTAAGTTCTTAGATACACTGAGGCATGTCGCTAGTTGTTTCGATAAGCAGCAAGCAAACACCGCTACGTTACATACTGTACTATCCAGATTTGTGGTAAGCAACACACTCCTTTAAATAAGAAAAAAAAGATTACTTTTGTTCAAGAGCAACATTACTCTTAGGACCTTTACACACCTCCGTCTCTCCCTGACCTCTGATGTTGAGGACACAGTGCCAGAAGTAGCTGTAGTCATGGCTGTGGTAGTGGCCGCAGCATTTACAACAGATGGTGCAACAGGAACCGTCACTGCTGTAGGAACACTGTCCTTTTCTTTCTCAGTACTATCCTCAGCCCACAAACGATTTGAGGTACTACAGTATAACAAGCAGCAACACAAAAAAAGAGAAAAGGAAACAGCTAAACAATGAAAGCACTTTACTGAACAACTAATAACATGTAAATTGAGGGATGGATTTTTTTAAAAGCAATCTGAAAAATGTCTCTACTTTGAAAGCTCAGCTTGAGCTATTAAATTGAATGAATTAGGAATTAAAGAGTTCACAATAACTGAACTCTTATTGCTCACCCATCTAATATTGGATTTATTCTTTTAGACCAACACGGCTATCACTTTGTAGTAGAAAGCCATTCACAATTTGAGCCAAATTGTACATATAATTTAAAGAAATTGAACAGGAAAGTGAAAAAATCCAGAGCCCCAGGATCTACTAAACAAGAACGCATGCACGTACATAAGCACACAGTACACCTGACAAAAAAAACAACAACAAGAAGTACGCTGGTGGCGTTACCTGCTTTGTACACCTGCTGAAGTAGAACCCGTTGTACTCTTTGTAGTAGTGTTTGTGCTGGCAGGCAGTGTTTTCTGAAGACCAGCAGAAGAGGTAACTGTTGATGCAGTACTTGGAACATTAGAACTAATCAAATCATCTTGTCTTCTACCAAAGGAGCCACTGAAGGAGAGACATTTACAATTGATGCATTTGTATTACTTAACTTTCTTTGTTCATTAAAATATCACAAAGCTGTGAATGATCCATTAAATTCCTGCCTGACCATTCTGTGTCTCAGTTGAGTCTTGGAAACTTTCTGGCGCAAAGAAAGCATTTTCAAAAGTGATTTTCTTTGTTATTTCATTGAGTAGGACTTTCAACTTACGACTTCTGAAGGCAACAGACCTGACCATTTCTCCAGAGGAACAGAAAATAAAGAATGGTATCTCACTGGTTTATGCGTTACTATCTTGATTGCATCTACTGAAGTATTCATACAGAGCCCCCAGTGTCCCATTTTTAATTTGCTGTTTCACCCAAAATGAAGACCTCAGAAAAGATAGAATTTTACTCCACAGCTTGTCAGGAAAAAAAAAAAGTAATCAATATCACTCCACAAACAATTTCCAAAAGCTTAAATGGGCTTTTTTAAAAACCAAAACCAAAACCAAACCAAAACAAAACCCAAATAAACTCTTAATTAAAAATACATCTTCCACTTATGCTTTTCCTTTGCTCTTCTGGTTGTAAAGACGATCCACATTTTTATCCATCAGTTCTGGCTGAACAAATTTCGCATCACCAAGTCGGAATGTTTTTGCATGTATACTTTAGAACAGACAGAACATCACATTATTAACTACAAAAGACTTAAGGAAAGATGGCTATTTGTCATTCTGCTATTGATCTTTCCATTGCTATCAATTCTAAAATGACAAAGAAAAAATACTTGTACAAGATCAACTAAGGAAATACACAACTAAAGCACCACATACCATATTAAAAGTGAAAAGTACATTGCATTTGAAATCTGGAGCATAAATACTGATAAAAGCAATCATGCAAAGAGTGTTCTCATAAATCAAACTTAATATTTTCCACCCAGAACATGGAATCTGTGCAACAACTTTCCTAAACTCAAATGTTAAGAAAACTTAAGTTTTCTTTTTATGGCAAGAGGTTAACAAAGATATATTATGCTCTATGAAACAGTCTGATTGCATGCCACCAAAAGCATCAATGGCAGAACTGAAAAAAAAGGAAGTTAAGCACCTGTCACCACATACATCGTCAGTATGCAGCTTAGCTACCTAAATGTCAAACTTTGGTTTCTGATCTATTCATTTTAGATATTTATTGCCCACTCCATTACTAGCAATGAGCTTCACTCAAATATCTGCACTGAAACTACACAGTGGAGTAAAGTCAATCATGTATATAATAGCTGGATATCGTCACTTCCAAAAAAATCCTGCAAGATAGGAACCATGTAACCTGAAAATTATTCTTGTATTAATCACCATTTAGTTTTAGTTTTACATACGCATTCTATGATGGTGATAATCAAGGTAGGCGTGGCTATAATCTACCACTATGGACAGCAGCCCAAGATCTCTGATACCTTCATGTGAAAATCGAATTCAACACGGCTGCCCTTTTCAGATATCAGGGAGAATTACTTCTAGTCCAACATTTGAAAGAGTTATTTTTGACTACCAAAAAAGTCTGGAAAGAGTCAAAAGAACCTCAAATTGAAATAAGCAATAGGAAAAAGAAAGCATGTAACTTTATAAACTAGGGCTGCTCCGTAAGTAATGCCTCCTATTTTATCATGTTGGTCCACAATGTCAAAGGCAGATGTTGGTGGGATGGCAGCAGAGGTTGAACCTTCCCACCAATATTCCATTACATTTTGTTGCCGTGTGACAGATGGCAGCAGAGGGGCACCCTGACACAATGGCTTCTGACACGGAAATGCAGATGAAGCAAAGGTGTGGAACTGAATTTCTCTGTATGGAAAAAACTGGCATTCATCAGCACTTGCTGAACGTTTATGGACACCAACAGTGGATATGAGCACAGAGAGGCGGTGGATGGTGTGTTTCAGCAGTGGTGACAGCAACATTGGGGCACCTCTGTTCGTGCAGATTTTTATGAGCACGGCATGCAAGCTCTTGTTCATTGCTGGCATAAAATGCATAGCTAATGAAAAATAGTGCTTTGTAGCTGAGAGTTTGCTCTATCCAATAGTGTTACTGTGCTCTCTGTATCTGTTGCAGATTCCATGGAAATAAATAGAAGGCAATACTTTTGGAGTGACCCACGTATCATTTGATCTGACACTCTCAGCTGGTAAAAATGGTATGGCTTAAGTACATACCTTGCAATTACTACGAACACCATTTTAACTAGGCATTGCTCAATTTTAAACTGTCGTTACAAAGTAAAGGATTCAGAAATTTATTTCTTTTAATCTGGAATCTTATTTGATCAAAAAAGACAAGAGAAAATCCCACACCTTCTTTGATAACTTGTGTTTAAGGATGTAGGACCTTCATTCAAACTGTTTTTCTTGACATCTTCCTCCCATTTTCTCCTTGCATAGGAACTGCCACTACGTATTGAGCTAGCAGACGAGTCCCTGTAAATAAGATTTTATTTTAGCAAACTCATATTAAAGCATGTTGGTTTTGATGCAAACTGAAAGTGAGTTTCAAGTTAAAGACGAAAAACTTGTGTGTGTGGATAACACACTTAAAATAAACATAACAGCGTAGAATAAGAATAAAATGACCTGTTAAAGATTCATGGAATCATTAAGGTCGGAATGGACCTGTTTTCAAGCTCCCGTTGAAAAATATCAGATTCATATTAACACTTTGAAATAAAAAAGAAATATCAGAAGGAAAACCGTTAAAGGGGAAGTCAAGCATCAGCTTTTATCTGTGATCGTTGTTGGCTTTGTTTCTCTCAACAAGACGCTTCTTTGTTGGCTGAGATAACCCAGTGCAATCAAGAGAAAACTACTTGGTGGTTTTAGACATTGACTTCATGGGATTATTCCTTCTAGGAGTCACAACAGTGTAGACTAATGTAAACAGGCCTGCAGTAGCCATTCCTAAGTGGCCTGCCATATGTCACTAGCTGACTTTACTTTAGCCATCAGGAGTTTTCGTTCTATTGTTGCAGTATATAACAGCAAGAAATAACCTTGAAAAAATCGGCTCGGAAAAACTCTGAAAACTGATAGTGAGATAGAAAAACCTGAACTTCCAACAAAAAAGTCAGCTCAAGATTTGAAGTAAAGTTCAGATAGAAGGAAGAAAGAAATCTGTAGCGCAAAACTGTATATAAAAGGCAATCACGTATGTGAGGGAAAATAAAAATCTTGCAAAAATGTGTTTTACATTCAAGATACCTTTGGAATTCAGAATTTATTTCGAATATTTCCTTTTGCACAAAAATGTATGGTAGCACTTCTGTGGTCGCAAATAAGTTCAGAAAAGGATCAAATGAAGGACAATGTGGCATCCTCTCTTACCACTATGGACTTGAAGCACTCTTCTTGTAGCATTGGCTACTCTACTGAGGCTGGATGTCTAAGATTTGTTTATCTAAAGGCCCAGCTGTGATTCATCTTGAAGATTTGGAAGTTCTTTCCATTACTCACAGTAGGAAGTTAGATGGATTATATTACATCACATCATCTATTATCTAGTCAAGCAGTTGTTCAGACAGGTGGAACAAGAATGAGTACAGCATTAAGCTAACAAGGACAGAGATCAGGGATAAGGCAGAATTCTTAGTAATTAATTAATGTATCTGTAGGGCAGATTGTTAAATTCTACATGTAAGGGAGGTCAGGCTAGATGTCAAAAACCTCTTATGGCTTTATGTAAGTTGGGTTGTCTGCCAATCATACACTAGGCAAGGTACTGGTGCCTAAAAAAGCTGGCCTAAAAGCATGCTTCATCACTTGTACATCAAGGAATAAAGTTCGTTCTCAGGTCAATTGTTCAGTCAACACCAGGACTAATGATACTGATGATCTCCCGTCATCCAATGCGTATCAGGAAAAACATGATATTGCTGGTAACCACTTTCGGAACTGTGTCTGTGAATAAGCCATGATGGTTAAGACTGGTATGTCAAGGAGACAAATAAACCTCAACACTGCACCAAAATTTAATCCCTTTGATACAAGGGGTAACAATTTCTAAGAAATAAGATTGCAATTAAATATTTATCCTAATCTTAAGGTATTAGTTGATCAAGACATTTTTGAATAGCGAGAGTATTTGAGAAGATCTCAGAAGAATAAAACATGAAATAAGAACAATCTCTGCTATAATCAAATCAACCGACTAATAAATTCAACCTCAAATAAGAATATCGTACTCCTAGAGAATGAACAGCAACCTCAAACTTCTCTGTTACAGAAACACAGATTAGAAAAAAATGGCTAAGTAATGTAACAGATGTCAACAAAGCAGAACTTCAGGGAGTGTGAGATGTGAAATATCCCTGTTTCAAAGTAGAATTTGCCACCCAGAGACTGAACTTAGCCAATGGTACTCCACAACCATAAGAAAAAACAGCATTCATCTTGTGTTTGCTCTTAACTGAATCATTCTCGAGTTAATCAACAAAAAAAAATCACTTCATCAACATAAGGAGATATGTCAGCCTTAGAGACAATGATTATAATAGCAAATTTTGAGCAATGAGAGATACTTTCATTTTTAGTCATCCAAAATTCAGCTATTTAGATACAATCCGACAGAAACAAGACATTAGGGAAACTTCTCCATTTTACACTATGAACTCTATATTAAAACTCAAGAAAGTGGCCAAGCAGAACCTTAATAAAGGAGACAAGTGAAAACTGGGAAGGTTCTGACACGGTAAGTATGTCATGAAAGTACCCCAAATCCTAATAAATGACAAGCCTGTGCATCTCAACTTTTTAATCCCTTTAAACCAAAAGCTAAAGAAAAAATATTAGTGAAAGAAGTACCTCCAAAAGATGATGAAAGGCCAACATGCAAACATGAAAAGTAGCAGTGAAAGTTAAAAAAGAACAGCTAGAAACTCTGTAAACCCCTGATGATGAATGATTTGGTTTTAACCAAGTACAGCAGGAAAAAGAGATTTTTTTTTCAGCAAAAGTAGCAATGGAACCCAGTGTCAGTACTCCGCGGCTCAAGACAAAGAAGTAAAACTCTTTTGGTATCCTTCCATAGTTGGAAGTTTACAACTTAGTATTTTGCATTTAATTTTATTTTCTCCCCCAAGCTGACAACACTCCATGCCCAGATCTGCTCCTACAATAAAATAATGTGGATTTTAAAGAGAGTCATTATGATTCACAAGATAAAAAACATTTTAGAAGTTGATTACCCTACAATTCAGCATAATCTATGGAACAGGGTAGCGCCATAAACTAGTATCATCTTCATATCTGTAAGTTTGTCAGCCACTCTAAAATCACATAATTTTATATTTAACAGTAATTGGAACTTTGGAGTCACCTGTTTTCCTTTTCATCAATGTCAGAGGTACTGGCCAGTCGCCTTGGTATTGTAGGTGCAACATAGGCAAGTCTAGTTCCTTTTCCATCTTTCTCCTGAAAGACATATTTTTAATAAGTGTTACTATTACTGATTATACTGCTACTAGCTGGAAAATCAACATTATGGTATCTTCATAACTTCATCTGTATTTATTGTGACCCAATTATAAAAAATGAGTTTTAAGTTTCAGTTAAATATCTTAACAACTAAAGCAGGAAAAGGGAAGTTTATATTTTCATGCTAGTGATGCAAGTGACTTGATTTCTGTTGTTTAGAGTTGTACTACAGGAAAGCAGAAAACTACCTACTGAAAGCAACTATTTTAGTATTTTTTTACAATATAGTCTAGTATTATTCCTAATCCTGAAAATAGATTCAAACATTTGTACTTGAAACAGAATCACATGCTATACGCTGCTCATTTCCCTGTTCCAGATTAGTTCCTCACTAAGGACTACAGTATAATTACAATTTTGTAAATAAAAAGTGACTACAGAATACAAAAAGAGCTTTCTTTTTCAGAAATTCTTTGAACACTGCTCTCCAAGCGATGCCAAAACTACCAACCCTCTGGTCTTCGTAAATGTAAAAACCACTACTACTGACAGTGTAAGTCCCAGAAGGAGAGAAGTCTCAGACCAGTGTGCCAGGTCACCACAGAGTGAAGGTGCACACTGTACTTTCAAAGAGACTACACAGAAGCTGCCTAATTTAACAGTTTGGTATTTTACTAATGAATAAATGTGCCGTAAACCCTAAGGAGAATGTCTTACTTTTACAATATATCATAAGCATTTATGCTAAGCAAAGTATATGAGTTCCTCAAAATGCTATTTCACACTGCAAAAGATCACCTTTTCTTTGTTGTCCAATGAAGAGGAGAGTCTAGGACTTGAAGCAGAACGTATAACACCTGCAGAGTCTTTTTCTTTTTGTGCTTCTTTGGAAGCAGTAATCTCTGCAAGTGCACCGTAACTACCAGTTTTTCGGAGACCTAACCTCCATGAAGCAGGAGATTCATCTTTCCTCTCTTCTTCTTTGGGAGAAACCTTGGTTGTAGACGCTGGAAACTGTAAAACACAGCAGCAAATTAAAGGCTATTAATTTGCATTACCTGCGGTAATTCATATTCCTTGCAGAGATTTGAGAACACAAATACTTCTAATAATCATAGAAGTATTGAATTTTAGGGGAGTTGTGGTGAGAGAACCTACACACTCTTCTCTTGAATTAGTTAATGAGGTAAGAAACATAAAATTGGTCAAGGAATACTACTCCTCTAGAAGTTAGCTTGGAAAATCTCACACTTTGTAATACACACAGAGATCATAAGATACAAACTTAAAACCATGCAAATCTGGTACCAACACTTTGATTAAATATGTTATTTTGCAACCTGTACACAAGCCTGTGCACACCAGAACCTCACCATAGCCTTTTCACCCTTACTGGGCACAAGAACAATGCCAGTTTTGCGCAAGCCCTGCCTCCATGATGCAGGATCTACTGACTCCACGACAGGCATGAGAGGAGGAATGAAATCATACTAAAGCCAATTGAGACAAGACAAAGATGAAAAGAATGGAAAATAGAAACAAAAGGTAGTTTCAAAAGCACAGTTTGTTCCTACATTTATGTCATGTAGCTCTTCATTACAACACAAAATACCAAAAAACAATAAGACAATTATAACTTTAGTAACGGATTCTTATTAAACACAACACAACGTCTAACTAATTCAGCGACAGAATTACAGTTTGCATAGAAGAAGACAGCAAAGCCTGTACACCTAAGAAGGTCCATGATCATATGTTGGAAAATATTACAAGATTCGCACTAATATATCCATTACCTTTCTTATCTTCTTTCATATTCCGTTCATATCCCTTAATCTGATCACATGCTAGCTATCAAACCCACACCTTTACTCGCACACTTGTCTAAGTTTAGTGTCCTCAGACAGAAAGAAGCATTATTGAATGCCATAGAGATTGAAGAAAACCCAAATTCAAGCTTAGTACACTGCATCTGCACCACTTGGGAGCAACATACGGTTCGGCCATCTATGGTGTAAAATCAGAAGAGTAACAGCAGCAGCACAGATGTCGCAAGCCTGAAAAGGCAGGTGCAAGATCAGGTTCAAGGCAACTTGTACCTCTACCAGTGCGGTTTTACCTTTTTTTCAGTAAAAACAGTCTAAATCCTTTTTGTTCATTGACAAGAGCTGCAACTGCTTCTCCAAGTCATATGTGCATGCTATGTTACAAGATGATCAGCCTCAATATAAATGTGCATTTATTTTGTAAATACAGGAGACTTTGAGTTTTTCACATTAAACATTACAAAGATAACAAGATAACTGCAGTGTACTTTTAACCTGTACCTCTTGCCTTTAAGAAAAAAAAGATAAGACATTAATTACTGCATAATATCAGAACAAACTAAATGCCAATGTATTAATGATTTTCAGAAGGTTTTCAGTTAGCTTAAAATCATACTTATTTTTTCTTATCAGAACTTTTTTCATATGTCATCATTTAGTCATGCACCAAAACAATTCTGTCTAACTGATCATAGAATCACAGAATCATAGAATGGTTCAGGTTGGAAGGGACCTTAGAGATCATCTTGTTCCAACCCCCCTGCCATGGGCAAGGACACCTCCCACTAGACCAGGTTGCTCAAAGCCCCATCCAGCCAGAAGAATGATCAATATTTGATCATTCAACTCTGGAATATTAAGCCACATCCCAAGCTTGTAGTGATTTGGTAACATGCTTTTGCTGAAGATCACGTGGCTTGGAAGGCTTTTGCGTAACACAAAATAATTTGGTGGGAAGGCACAAGCTAGGAAACCTTTCCTGCAAGATGAAGTTCAGACAATTACATGAAAAACAAAGACTTTTGAAGTGTTAGATACCTTAGAATGTGAAGCATGCGAACAAAATTAATCGTGGTACAAAAACTGGCTGGAGAGCACATCAGTTAAATTGAACAACTGTCAGAAATGCTTGTATTACTACACTGTCCTCAAAAATAAACTATATGAAGAAGGCCTGTTTCCTTGCAGTTAATTCACACTGCTCTCTGTATAGTTAAGCACATTTAGCAAAGCAGAAATTACTCAGTCTTCCCTCTCCCCTAGTTCCCCATTTGCAATGGTTTGCATGGAAAACTTGCAGCTCCTGAGTTTTGTGCAGCTCTTGAGCATCCCAAATGCAGCTCCCACGACAGAGAACCATAATTAATAACAGAGACAGTGCAAGGTGTTTAGATTAACATCACAAGATCACCCTGGAATCTAGCTGTTTGACAAGCTCAGAGAGGGGAAACAGAAGTCATTCCTGTCAGTAAGCCATGCCCACAATTACCGTTTTGCTTTTATGCCTTTTTTAAGAGAAATCTTGTGGACGTCAGTCAAGATGATTTTTACAAACAAGCTGTCAGGATCAGGAGGGCAAAACCAACCATATTGTATAACATCACATAATATGATGCAGTTGGGCATTTTAAAATACATTCCCTGCATCGTTTTCATAGAATAAATAGAATCATTAGGTTAGAAAAGACCTCTAAGACGGAGCCCAACTGTCAATCCATCACCACCATGACAACTAAACCATGTCCCTGAGTGCCACAACTACACATTTCTTGAACACCTCCAGGGACAGTGACTCCAATACCTCCCTGGGCAGCCTGTTCCAACGCCTTACCACTCTTTCTGAGAAGAATTTTTCCTAATATCCAAACCAAACCTCCTCTGGCACAACTTCAGGCCACTACCTCTGGTCCTATCGCTAGCTACCTGGGAGAAGAGGTCTATCCCCACCCCACTACAACTTCTTTTCAGGTGGTTGTAGAGAGCCATGAGATCTCCCGTGAGCCTCCTCTTCTTCAGACTAAACAATCCCAGTTCCCTCCTAAGACTTGTGCTCTAGACCCTTCACCAGCTTCTTTGTCCTTCTTTGGACATGTTCCAGTGTCGGGACCATTAGGTCTTAACCTGTATACTTTGTAAGATGAATTAACAGTAAGTTCTGTTGTGCAGATGAAACCACAACTCCAATAAGCCCAAATAGAATATATACTATTCCCCCTGCCTCATGTCTTAGAATCATAGAATCACAGAATGATAGAATGGTTCAGGTTGGAAGGGACCTTAGAGATCATCCTGTTCCAACCCCCCTGCCATGGGCAAGGACACCTCCCACTAGACCAGGTTGCCCAAAGCCCCATCCAGCCTGGCTTTTCAGAAGCAGCTGTAAAGGGTTAAGCTTTGATTACAACATGTGTAAAAACTTTTGATGTATGATGAAGGAAGCCTTACCAGCTTGCTACCCAGTTTGCTTATGTACTCTGAATGTTTAACTTATATACTATCTTGTGACTGTATTATTATCCACTGTAATTTTCTTCCCCAGGCATATATATCTCCCCTTTGACAAGCAAAATTAAGATTCATTCCAACCAACTTTTTGAATCAAGCTTCCTGTAAGCAGTATGACTTTTCTAGCTATGTTTTTGAGATATTTGCACTGAATAAATTATGTGTTCCAATTCCCTGATTCTTCCGTTAGATCCTAACCATACTGAAATCAGTGTTGGAACCTACAGCACTCTCTACTTCTTACATCAAATATCATTTTCAATTTCTGCGCCTATCAATTTGCAACTTCTAGCATTAGTTGAATGCTTCTAAGGACTCCCAGAAGCACCTTAGGCATGAGTGGCTCCCTTGCCTTAAGAGCGACATAAAAAAGGATTTTGAGAGATGAAGTTTAGCTTCAGAAAAACAAGAATTCCAGTCACTGTGAAACAGATTTTTTTCTTTTTTACATGGATCTTGTGTTCAGCTATCTTGTAGTTATATATTTTAGATTCCTGTTTAGAATAAAAACTGATCATTCAAATTTCAAAATTTACAAAAACTGAACATGGTTTCTGCAGAAAAAAACAAAGTATGTTAGGAATCTGCATATTTTCATCAGCTCACTGGATAACTGAATTCAATTTTATACAACAAACAAAATGTATGTTTACACAGAAAAACAAAAATCTAAGAACACAAGAAAAGTATTTTACCTTCTTAACAGGTGATGTGGGTGTCCCTTGACCACCAGCTACTGAAGGTGCAGTCACTGACGCTGACTGTGTACTTGTGGTATTCGCATTAGCTAAGGTTTTGGTCTTATCTGAAAAATATTTACAAGATTTTCATTTTTATTTTTCATTAAGTCCCTAATTTCTACAACACATATGTGAATTTCTTTTGAACAAATTTGTCATTCAACTTTCCCAACAGTGCATTATTCCTCAGTATCTTCCCTCTCCCTTCCAATCTGTATCTTAGTTAAAGCAATCTCTATCCTAGTTAAGTTCACATCTTCCCCATAACACTCATGCATACAATATTTTACTTATTTTTGTTATTCAGGAAGATTTAAACACTAAGATTTAAACTCTAAGATTTGGAGATGCAGTGACAGAACCACAGACTCATTCAGGTTGAAAGGGAGTTCAGGAAGTCACCTAAAAGAACTTCCAGCTCAAAGCAGGATCAACATTACGTACAGACCAGGCTGCTCAGGGCTTTGATGAGTCAGGGCTTGAAAACCTTCAGAGACTGCGGTGCCACAACCTCTCTAGGCAGACTATACTTTAGCCTTCAGCTAATGACCCTAAAAATTAAACAGTGGGAGGTACATTGGCATATAATATTTAACCTGAACTACAGAATATGCTAATTCAAAGTAAAACATTTATTCTTGGATAACTGTGTATATTGAGTAAAAAGAAATATTTGACTACACAGAGAATCCAGCCAAGGACTCTGGATTTAGCTGAGACACGAACTTCTTGTTCCTCTGAGAAACAACCAGTGCTCTGACTTCCATTTACTTCCTCCCTTCTTCATCCCTTGTTTTTCCCACCTAAGTTTCACTGTCTGACTGCTCTAACCTCTTCTGGTTGCCTCTCCTGCCCAATATTTCTTCCACTGTATACCTTAAACCCTCTTAAGTAAACATACAGATAATGTCCGGGTTGTTGCACAGCTGTTGTCACTGCACTTACTCGCGCTTCAAAATCTTACATCTCACTTGTTTCACGTATTGAAATCATAAACTCTTTGGACTATGTTGCTACATCCTATCTCTGCAGTGCTGAGCAACAGGGCGTTCAGTCTCCATTGGTTTTGGCTTTAAACATGCCTTTATTACCCATACAGTATTGAGCAGTTAGCAGTATTCAGCAGTAAGTTAATGTAGAAAGCATGCAACATTTTTGTAGTGTTCTCATATCTAACATTTAAATTCCAAGAAGTACCAATGGTATAATTTAAAATTGCACAATTAATGCTATTACTCTTACACATTTGCTTATAGTTATGGATATAGTTGAACAGATGTTTTGAAGAATTACTTATGCAGACAAAAAATACAAGAGTGAGATCAAAAGCTGGAAAAATGGATTTTTCTCAACTGTATTCTGAAATTATTTTAAGGACGGACAGAATATAGAACTTGTGCATGGTTGAGCTAATACTAATTTTCAAAAAACACAGAACTGTCTCAAAGAAGGTCAGGTTAAAAACTTAACTGCTGAAAGTCTTGTTCACTTTTTAGCTTGTTTCCTTGCCCCTTAGGAGATGCATTTATTTTTAAGCTGTATTCTCAGAATGGAAGTTTTAGGAAAACGTTTCAAATATCCGAACAGATTAGAAATCATACAATTTACAGTACTTTAGAATATTGAATAATGTTAAAATATTTTACGACCGAAATGCTCTTCATAAGATTTAGATTTTTCACTAGAAAACCACCTTAAATCAAAAAATGGGAAAAAAAGGGAAAATACAAGCTTGAAATTTAGAGATGCAGTTGTACAGGGAAAAGCTCAAATTCTAGGTTGCCAAATAAAGTACGATTAAGCCTTGTTGATATTAAAAACCCCAAAGTTTACATAAATTACTTCTTATGTCACAGTCAAATTTTCCTGGCACAAACTGTCCACTGGTAATTAAGAGAACACAGTTATCAGAATCAGAAAGTTCAGGAGACATTATAGTCAGTTCAGTGACTGAGAAAGTACTGCACATTATGTAGCACAAGCGTTCTGTGCTCATCAAAGCTCAGTCTCTGTAAATAAGGGATGCAAATATACTAAGGTGAAAGAATAATTAAAAAGCATGACAAACTTTTGTTCCTGCTTAACTCTGAAATGTTGGTTTATTACAAAACATAAAAAAACCTAAAAAAAAAAATTAAAAAAGCTCAACAGACCAGACATTTTGATTTCGTATTTTATTTTTATTTCTGCCTACATCAAATATTTATGATATATTTATTGGCTCTGAAGTCCCTTTTTAACTTCACCATTTCAAGTGAATTAATGAGAAAAAAATGCTTTTAAATGAAAACTGACAGCTCACCTAATAGGTTTATTCACTTTAAAAAGTTTAAGTACAAAATATTGACAAGATGTTTCTAATGACATCTGCAACTATGTACTGCATTACTGCACTGAAATTCTAAACCCCTTTATTAGGATAGAATATACATTTATAGAAGCACTGATCACCTGACACTTCTTGTCTGATCTGAATGAAAAAATGCTATGCTGCATGAAGAAATTTAAGCAACAATATTCAGCGAATTTTCAGAAGTACTGAGTATTGCGGTTTTTTGCATACAATTCTAAACTTTTCCACGAACATTCCTCTTGAAATGTTGTATATGAAGTATATGCTAATGTTAAAATAGCACTTTTGCATCTTATTTCAGTACACAGCCAAGAGTAAGTATATACACCATCACTTTATGAATATCTACAACTGCCGTATCTTTTGGTACTTCAGGATGGCAAGCACAAATGAGAATGATAAAGCATCTGCTGTTTCAATCTCTACACCAGTTCCATGAGCGAACACTGCTAATAAAGACTTCATTTCTCCTTTGACCTTTTAACTTCAATATTTTTTTGACATGCTATCGAAAACTTATCTATTCCAAATAATTTGTTAAAATTAGTTGCTAAATAGACAACCAAGTAGATTAACTCCTTTAACCACAACAGCCATCAATAAAGACACCTTTATATCTGTCATGACTTGAATTTAGTCGTACATAAACGCCTAACCCTGCATCCTGTGATATTAGGTAAGTCGATTTATAAAGCAAAAAACTTAAAGACAATACTCCAAATAACATACCTGTCTCTGCTTCAGATTCTGAGTCGTCATCTTCTTCCTCTTCACTAGAACAACTGGATTCATCCTTCTTTCCCTCTTCCTCTTCATCTGCTTTCTCTTGCTCCAGAGACTCTATACTAGATGCATTTTTTTCTTGTTCCATAATCAATGTCTCTTTACTGAATTTGAAAAGAAAAATGCCTACTCAGTACTGAAAAATTTTGTAAAACCTGCCAGTTACAACTTTGTGATGGCTGGTGAAGTTATCTTTTTCATTAAGAGCTCATCATTTTTCCTAGTTTACTTACTTTTTGAATGTTTTCTGTGTCTGGTTATTATCCAGGTTGGCTGTGGATTCAATTAGGGGAGATTTCTTTTCGCGTTTTTCACTATGAAGCTTCAAAACATATAGAATAATGCAGTTAAACTGACAGAATGGTATAAATGTGACAAAATTACTAGCAGAGGGACCTCTAACTATTGAAAACACTAGAATGTGTTTGACACTTTCAAAGTGTCAAACTTCAAAATTCTAAAATCTCAGAAACTGTTATTTCCAGGAAACTGCTAATTGTTTATGCTTCAAATCATGAAATGTCTACCAGAGAAAGCTAGCAGGAAAGGATCTTCTCTAATCCAGAGCTTTTCAGTCATCATAATTGACCAAAGAATGGTATGAAAGGACAGCTGAGATGACTCTGACATTACTAGAATTGAAGCCTCAAACCAAAACTTTAATTTTAATTTGTATGTTACTCTGAGCTACATACCATACTCATATGTATAATAAAGTATATTTTACACATTTGCAAAAGACCTACCAGATTCTGCTTCTTTTGTAATTCTTCTAAATATCCCAGAATATCTTCATCTGCCACATCAAATGCTGTCTGCCCCTGGAGAAAGGGAAAAGTAAAACACCATTTCTGAACCGTAGAATTTAAATGTAACAAATTATGATACCTTATCACATTGATGATGCAGGTAAGGAGCACAATCATACAGAGAAATTAGAACATAAAAGCCAAGATCTATTACAAACTGTTAGTCTGTCAGTGACTGAAAACAATTTTGTAATATTACATTTTTTTGCAATTGAAAAAGAAACATCTATACCTAATGATAATGAGTAAACACTTTTTTAAGACTGAAAAATATGACTTCAATAAAATTTTACTGTCCTTTGAACGAAAAAAAAAACCCTATCAAAGAAAAAAAACAGGTTGAAAGAATGAAATGCTCACACTACTAGTTCCAAACAGCTATTCCAGTGGCATTTGTATGGATGGACACTAACCAGCTAGTAACCTGTCCATCTTCAGGTTACCCTGTGCATCTTCAGACTACCATATATGGTTGATTTTTTGAAGTTAGAAGTATTTAAGCAAACACTACTACATTTAAATAGTTACACTTTCACATGGTTACTGTAAAACTGTATTTACATTTCCTGTTGCATTTTAGAAACGATCTGCTACAACTGTTTGTTCTTATCTCCCTCAGTGTGTGACATGCTCGAATAAACATCATACAGTGATTCACTAACAGAGAGTAATTCCATTAGCTGGAATTTTTTCAGCTTGATATTTCTTACGTCTATATAGTCAATACAATTCTTGACTAGACCAGATGCTCACAGGACACGAGATTCTATCTTTAAGGTCTGAATTTATAAAGGTTTCAAATATTCCCTTTCTTCACCTCTGCCTGAAGAAGACAAGAATGGCTGAAGCTCACAGTTTCAGAAAGAAAGCCTAACTTACTTGCTTTGAAACCATAATGTAATATTTTGTATTTAAACAAGTTTGGAATCTAGGCAAAGTCACACAACCATGGGTACAAATGCAGCTGCATCAGCACGCTGGGTGGACACACTGAAACGTGGGGAGATGACAAAATCAGTCATGTATATACTTCTGTGCAATAACCAGCAGTAAGGACAGAGCTGTCATTTTAAAGTGGCCACAACAGATTACTAAGAAAGGTGTTCATATTTGTCTCATTGCTTATTTAATTTTGCCAAAATTTTAACTAGGGACAAACATGCCCCTAATCAGATTGTGAAGGATATCTTAAGTGTTTAGAAAGGATGGACCTTTAAGTCACTAATTTTCATATAAAACTTCTGATCGTACACCAGAAGCACATGGTCCTCCCAACAAGCGTTACCCAAAACAGCTTGAGGTCCTCTGATGTGAACTATTCCATTTAGCATAGCACAGCACTAACTTGGAAACTAAACAACAAGATTATCTCCAGTTTATATTTGCATTGTGATCACAGTTTTTAATCTGGCTTTCTATTTTCAGGTAGCTATTAAGTGGGTTCATTTCCAAAAACCATCAAGCTAGACCTACCCAGACCACAAAACATGATTTCACAAAAAAACCCTGTTGCAGTTGGAAGGTTGTATCTAAATTCAATACACAGACGTTAATACCTGAAGTTAAGTGCCTGAACAATAATGGATGAGTTCTCTGTGATGCTAAACTAAGGACCTACAACAGAAACCACATGTAGTGGAGTTCTCAATCTTCACCATCTCTAAAAGCAAAACCACCTACTGGCTTACTTAGGAATGCAACAGGCAAAACTTTCCTAGCTTGTACAGACAAGCCCATACACCAAATAATCAACTCATGCCTCTCTGTACCTCCTTTTTTTAATTCTTCCCTCAGTTGAGCTGGACATTTTTATGAGAGTGTTCTCTGGAATACCACTCTCCACATTCTCACAACCCCGGAAAAAAACATCTAACAGTTAACTTGATAAACTGGCTTCAACTAATTGCATCAGCTTTCGATTACCCGATACAATTATACAGCCGATCTCAAGAAGTTTTGTAAATATTATATAGAAACAGAGTTGAAACTACTTTAAATATAATTCCAGTTTTCATTTATTTTATCATAAGAAATCTTAACTTTGCCTTTATATAAATACTGGCTAATTCATGATCTAATTAAGAATCTATATGCGCGTATTTCCCCAATTAACTTAGAATATATGCAAAAATTCAATGAAGAAACCATGCTAAAGGTTGGGCAGGAAATCTACATATACAATATTGATAGAAATTGGAAGCAGATCAGAATCTAGCTGTAAAACCTGGTGCAAAGAGACGAAAGAGAGCTTCAGCACTTACACAGTTGAAAAAACAGTCTCTCAGCTGCTTGTCACATCTACTTGAATCACCAATATATTTCTATTTGTTGGGAGCAAAGTCTTGCAAAGCCAAGAAACTGCACAGGCCTTTGCGTAGAAGTCAAGGAAATACAGCTTAGGTAGCACCCAAGTTAGGTTCAGTGTGTTCACAGATGTCTAAAAGTTTCTTTGAGTGCCCTCAAACCAGCACAGTGATTACTCTTCAGTATTCCAACACAAGCTGATTTTAGGAGTTAAAAACAGATGCTAAAGCCCAACACTATTCAAAGGCATCATCATCTTTGGCAAACAATGTTGACTGCCTGTTTGCAGACTACCCAGGTCACTAATTTCATACCTCTGAAACATCAAGAAAACTGCTGCGTTTTGAATTTCATTGTAAAAGATCACATGGACCATTTAATATAGAAATAAGTATAAAGTGGCCTTGAAACTAATTTAGACTATCAGGGAATTTAGTTATGAACACAAACATGCTGTTTTGACAAAACATGCATTATATAAAGCTCCATGTACAGTAAACAGCAGTTTATCATCACTTTTCTTACCCTGGCTTCTAAAGTCACTTTAGAGACCAGAACTTTGTATCTTGACAAGGATTACATAAAAATCCTACCACTTTGTTGACAGCCTCCATATCACAAAGGTTTTCCACTAAAATGCGACATGCTTCTTCTTTACCCCAGTGAGCAGCAGCATGAAGTGGTGTCCAGCCATCATAATCTTTAATATTTACATCATAGCGAGCCTGTATTAAAAGCCTAAAGAAATTCAGAGGATTAGATCTTGACACTGGTGATAGCTACGTGTTGTAAAACGATGAAATTATTCTACAATAATGCTTTTTTCCTTTCTCGTTAAATATATATATATTAGTATATACCAATATATATATTCTAGTTGTGTCACTGTCAATTGATTAACTTTATTTCCTCCCAGAAATATTGGCCTTTTCATTGTTCAAAAGGCATATTTACTTCTAAGGAAAATTTCAAGAAAAATATCCTTTTCTGTTTTCTTCTTCATTCCTTTTTCATTCAAATTCCTCTTTTCTATATAGGTAGGTATTTTTCTCTGTATGTGCAGTAATAACGAAAAGTCTTTTTAAGGAAAGTAAGATGTCAAAAGTTGTTAGATACACAGTTCTTATACAGTATATCATTGAAATCTCCTTTCATCCTAATATTAGTTGCCTGAAGACTGCATCTCCTCCTGCCACTAACATTGTGCTGTACCAACCCAGTGATTACATGCTTTAATTGCTCTCTGAGCAGTAGCAGAGCTCCTCAAATAGAGGACCTGCTTTTCAGCACGCATTTAACACTTGCATTTGGTATGGCTGTGATGCGAGTGTTGAAGTGACAACATACTCAACCTGACAAATGGTTGTGTGAATGGTTCTCAGCTCTCTGAAACACACCCAATACTTAACAAAAATCACATAACCATGAAGTATTCTTCTAAAAAATTCTGTTCTTATCTCAAGAGCCAATATACTTAAAGTAATAACCTACACAACTTTCATACAAAGACTTGCAGTCTTGAATCCTACACAGAGCACATTTTTGCTATTTTGAAACCATGAAGAAAACTGCCTGGGCACGTATTTTTTCCCTTCCTCAAAGTACATGGACTGGACTACAAAACAGACACTAACTGACAGAGGTTAAAAGAAAAAAAAGACCAATAATTATTGATATAAATCCCTTATAGATGCATACAATTCTAAAATAAAGATTATTCTTTGCAACAGAATTATTTCTTTTTATCACGCTAAGGCATCAAGGGTTTTTTGGAAGCAGAACTCCTATTCACTAAATCGTATCAGATGGTCATAATGCTGAAAAAAGTTCTGTCAGTCAACTACATTGTTGAAAAAGCATTAAAAAGTTCTGCAAATCTTAATGTTAACTATATGCAGTCAGGGTGTGAGCTCATTTTCATTAATTTGACAATATGTATCAATTAGCAGTCCTGCCAAAGCAGTCACATACACCTTTAATCACAGTAAAGCAATGCATTATTTTGGATGGTGTACTTCACTAAAAGCTGAGCTTTGTTGAAAATGAAACCTCTGTTAGTGCATATACTTTGTATTGTATTATATTACTGACAAGCTATGCGTGAATTAGGGGACACAAAAAGCCTGAAAACTTCCATGAAAGATTTCAAGAGTTGTGACCTTCAAAAACAATCTCAAAAAACGTAAAATTAAATTCTTTGTTCTTTAGGTCTGAAAACCTTTAGTCTAGATGACAGATTCTGCTTCAATCAAATCAAGCTTTGAGGAAAAGACAGCTATAGAGATTGCAGTTTTCCAACATACAAACCCCCGAAGTCAGATATGTCCCATCACATCAATTCCAAGCCACATTACCTCAACAAGACAAACAAAAATTTCCATTTAAACCACACTTACTTTAAGACTTCTGTATAGCCCTTAGCAGCAGCAACATGAAGTGCTGTACCACCGGATTTCGCATGCCTGACATCATTTATATGGCCGCTGTTGAGCCACTGTCTTGCATCTCTAAGCATTATTCGCTCTTCTTCTTTTCGAGCTGCTTCTATATCAACCCCTAATACAGATAGGAAAGGGGAAAAGGAAAGAGGACACAATGTTTTAATTCAAATACTTTAATTCAATGAGGTGACAAATTTCATACCACACTTACATGCTACAATATAAGTAACAAGCTAAATTACAGGAGTAGTGTTCACAACTAGGTATGAGTATCTTGAAGATGAACCCCAAAAACTTATGGATACATCCATTATAGCACCAGTAAGATATTTTGTCTGTATAACTAACACAGTTTTTCCCAAAAGAGAATAAAAATCTACCAAAGCTGGCCCTCTAATTCTAAGAATTTCTACCATCACAGTAACAACCATTGAAGTGACCTGTTACAAAAAGACTGAAAATTTTAAGTTTAACATTACAAAGTACCAAAGTATTAGTCTTGTCCATATCTGCAGAAACTAGAATACAGCTACAATTTTTTTACTAGTAGAAATCCATAGGAAGAGGAACAGCTTAGCTTCTGAACATTGCCACATACTTACAAGAAAGACAGAACTATACTTTTATACAAAGATAGAACTGTATTTTTTTATACTTTCTAAAGAATTTTTGGCTAAAAAAAGTTTGTCTTCTATCACTCACTCGAATTGCCAAGCCTTTTGAAATCTTCCATTTAAATCTCAGGGGAAAAAAAACAACAAAACCACAAAAAACTGCCACCACTTCAAGTCATTTTTATAGCACATTTTACAAAAAGATCACCTACATCGATGAAAAGGGAGGAACACAATATAATGTTTACAGTTATACACAGTAGATTAGATAGAAGGCAAAAAAAGCTCAAGCTCTGAATAGATAAAGCCAAGTATGTATTTGTGAGCATTTTTAACTGCTACCACAAGGAGAGTTGTAAGGAACCCAACAGAAAAGCCATCTTAGAACAATACAGGAGTGCTGCTCTGTCTGTGCTGATTGAACACTGACATCTCTGCAAGGAAAAGGGACTCAGGAACTGCAGTTATCAAGAGCACAAAATATAACTGGGTTGACTTCTAAGAGTAAATTCATCAGTAAACCCAACATTTTGCAAAAAGAATTCATGTGTATGAGCTGTCTAATCTTAGATGCTGGCATGCAGGGTCTCGGGAAATACTTGCTGTTCCTCCGAATCTTTATTTTCTCTTGGAGCAAAACATAATTTTGCTACAGTTATCTGGAAACAGGTACTGATTTACTGGGTATAATCATGAACTTCAACAATAGCCTACATAGCCCATAAAGCAGCAGTTAAGGTAATTTTTAAAATACTTCAGCAGATACAAAATTTCTCTTGTTCCTTGGCTCAGAATTCTACCTTCTTTCAGTATGTCCTGCAGAAGCTTCATCTATCCTCAAATTTTTTTCTCCAGCAAGCGTTTGTATCACCTAACACTTCTAACTGTCCAACTAATCAAAGTGCAATACGAAGAGACAACAAACAAACGTATGGAAACCTAGAACATCTCTTTTCAACCCTATTCTACATAATTAATTAATTTTAATTAATTTTCAAAGCCTTTCTAATGAACAGCCGTTTCAGGCTGTAAAGTCTTTGAAGAAATTGAGCTATTTATCCTTTACAGAGTGAATGAATGCCCAGAATATGGAAACCAAACAAAATTCAATCTCACTGTTACCTGTTTAGACATGCAGCAAGAATCAAGCTGAGGGTTAAAATGGTCTTCATTAAAGAAATCATTAATATCATAAACAGAAAAGACAGGAATAATATATAGATGATCATATGAAGTGTAATGCATCATTCCTACTGCATAACACATGGTGAAACAGATTATAAAAAATCATATTCATCAAGTTTTACCAATCCACTGACAATAAAAAGCCAGACTTGGAGAAACAAACTGGCAAACTGAATGTAATTACGCTGGCACTGCTGAAATACCCTTCAGGCAGTGGATGGCAGATTGAGATTTCTATTACGGTGCATGTGAATTAGCATTTCCTTGATTGCTTTTCATAGCACAAATAAAATATTTCTTACTGAGAATCCCTTTGATTAAGTTAGGGAATTACAACACATCTGTTGTCATAACAGAAGCTGCAATTCCCCTATTATACAGCAATTAAAAAAAGCACCTAGAAAATGACATGCCCAAATCAAAATTTCACCGACACGCAAACAGAATGAATGTGATTATCAAACGCTTCTGGAAACAATGTAATTTGTTTGGTGTTGGGCAGCATATCACACTGTTGAAAATCTCTTTTCACCCCTGAAAGATGCCTGTACTAAAGGAGATTGTAGACTCAATTTGTTCCCTTTTGGTATATACACACAAACAATGTTGAGATGTAAATAGTCATTTCAGAGAAAATTCACAAGAGATCACCACAGCTGAATAAGTGTTGTTTTCTTGCCTTTGTTTTCCATAAATAACTTGCATTTTTTACTATTTGTAAACAATATTAAATACTACCACATTCAACTTAGCTGCAAGCTTCATAAAAAGGCCTGTAACAGATTTCACCTTTTCCTTCACTTGATTCACACCATAACAGATATTCCAAAGCAACAAATACACAAAAAGGAATTTAACTGTAAAAGAAGTCATGAAGTTGAAGAAAAGATTCTGTTCAGTAAGTAAATCTGGTAAAACATAGAGACATAAAGATGCAACTTTACTAAGTATCATAAAGTAATTGAGCAGGTAAAAGATTAAGTGTTTTAAGCAGTCGACTGAATTTCTACACCCACCCACTTAATCCACAAACCAGTCACCTCAGTCTTTGCAATTTCATTTTTATCAAAAACTGATGAAAAAAGCTGCAGGTTAAGCCTGCAAGACACAGGAAGACACAAATGATTCCTGCAGCACAAAGCAGCGCCCAAGAAAAATCTAAAATATTGAAAGAAAGTGGGGTAAATATTAAAGAAATAGATCTTTCTGAAACTATCCATTTCGATACAAGCTGTGACAAATAAATCTGAACAGAGATTAAATTTTACATGTGTAAACTCTTTATAAATCTGATCAACATAAAGAATGAAAATTAGGAGCTTTGAATCAATAACACATTTATAATCATGTATTCTCATTCCCCCAGAAGACTTTTGCGTTTTGTACATATGAACTTGTGCAAAGTATAAATTTCTGGCGCCTCTGCATTTGTTGTTGTTGTTTTTTTTTTTTTTTCCCAGAATGACACAGCAGTGCAGATCAGCAGACCTTGGGAAAATGATTCCCTAGAGTAAAATCACTTACATTTTAGTGCTTCTTGCCAGACGCAATTATGCAAATAAGTAGTTTATATATCATGCTAGTCACATTTATGTCCATCCCCTTTTGGTAGGCCAGAATTCCATGTGAAAATATTTATCAGCACAAGTAACTTTCTCCATGCAAGCAATCCTACATGCATAAATTTCTTTCAGTGGAAAAACGCTCATTTGTGCGTTTGTTTCTAAGCACTATAGTGTAAGGGAAGAACAGAGAAAATGTTCATCTCAAGCCTGATCTTGATCTTCCAATGGCTAATGTCTAAGCATAACTTTCACATACACATGAAGAACTAAATTATGTCAAAATCATAGAATGGCTTGGGTTGGAAGGGAACCTAAAGTCCCCCCAGTTCCAACTCCCCTGTCGTGGGCAGGGCTGCCACCCACCAGATCCGGCTGCCCAGCACCCCACCCAGCCTGGCCTTGAACACCTCCAGGCACGGGCACCCACAGCTTCTCTGGGTAATGTGTTCCAATGCTTCACCACATTCTGAGTAAAGAATTTCCTCCTTACACCTCATGTAAATCTCCCCTCATTTAGTTTAAAACTATCCATGTTTTTGCAATGTAAAAATTCCACTGCTTTTGCAGAAACAGTAACTAATATTAAATATTAGTTACTGATAATATTAGATCCTGTAAGCATCACAAATGAACGCATCTGTGAAGCCCAAACAAGACAGAATGGCTGCAGAGGACAAATGTCAACATTGATATGTTAGCTTACAAGTAGATTTCTGACCATGTTTCAACAGATGAAAGAAAACATCTCACAGTACTAACCGGCACAAAAATTGGAATTGAACTTTGTGTCACAGGAAAGAGGCTGAGCTTTGAGATAAGCTAAATACTACTCCCACTATTAGCTACAGAAGAAGGAATATGAACAGCTTTTATGATACCTTATATGGACCTTCCTCCTTGCTCTTGTTTTCTAAACTCTGCAGTAAGATATCAGGGGAAAAGATAAAGCTCGGCACACCTCCCAGCCACTTTCTGCATTCAGCCCGTAGATGGCAATGTGCTGCCTCTCAGCTCCAGCCCCACGGCAGCCCTCGCTTCCAGTACCACGGAGCTTAACCTCTGGCCGCCAGACGACTGCTTAAATCGTTAATAATTTATTGCTCAATGCACTCCTTTTTTCTGATCAACAAGTGCTATTCAACAGTTCTGACCAGATTTGATAATACTGTGCTGCTCAGTGAGCATTCAGTGAAATTCAGCGTGAATTGAAATGCTGAATCATTCTTTCAGCACTGCTCGGCCATATAAAGGCATGTTTCATAGATACTGCAGGGAAGATCAACCCACTTTTTACTTAATGTAGTTAATGTTTATATACAAACGTAATAGCTCACATTTTATCCACATAAACAAAGTTGAGTTAAGGAATAAATTCAAGATAGTGTCATTACATTTACCTATAATTAAGAAAGAGGAACTTTGACTTCTCCTTGGAAAATGAGAAGCGATCTCCCTAATACACGGTGAATAAGTGCCGTCCCAGATCTTGAACTCCTGATTCACCTCGTGTCACCTCCTCCTGCTTACTCGCCTCTCAAGAATGTCTCCTATAATTCTAAATAACTGCTTAAGCAGCTAAAAATAATTTTAAGAGGACATCTGATGATAAATAGCCTTCCATCACCAAAAAATCACTTCAAACTACAATGCTTAACCCTACTCAAGACCTCAAAGAACATTTTAAATTGGTAAGTTTTAAATATTATTGAAGTGGCAGCTGGGATTAAAGTGGTAGCCAAGCAAAACAGCCCTCAAGTCTGCTAGCTTTCCCCTATGCCCCTGAAAAGACTTCATACTACTGGGAAAAGGCAGCTTCTGTAACTGCAGTACACTGAAACACCACAGAGCAGAAACATAAGGAATCATACGAAGAAATTGGAAATAATAGTATTTTTAATAAAGGTAAAAATTTTCATGGACTGCAGTAGCGTATATATACACAGGACTGGCCCATGACAGAAACATCAGCCAGACAGAGAAACAAGACAGGTCTAAAAGGAACTTTTTGTCTGGTGTGTGAAGATTGTAGTTGTTCTGCGCTACATGGGAATAATTTCCATAAAATAGCTAGTTTTTCTATTTGTGTTCTGTTCATACTCATGTCAAAAAATCTTTATACCTTACTATGTATTGCATGTTTATAATTTACCTTCTCACAAAGTATAAAATGAAACTAGGTTTTAAGCTTAAAAAATAATTAAGCCATTGCTTGCACACTCTAGAAATAATGTTATATATTTAGTTTGAATCATACCAAATACCCAAAACAATACCAAAACATTAGAATAGAGAACGTTGCAAAATTAGTCCAAGTTAGTTAAAATTCATTACAGTCTTTACTCCCGTTTGAAGGTTTGGGTAGAGAAACGCCTTCCCTCCTATGAGAGTGCTGTGGCTTCACCTGCAAGACATCTAGTCCACTAGCTCACAAGGACAGCAGAGCCCACCACAGCAACCCAGTCCTGCTATATGCTCCCCAGAATATGAGCTGGTCTTGTTGAGGGGCCTGTGGCCCAAGAAAAGAAGCCTGAACCAAGGGTCACAGTTGAGAAGTGTTTCACAAGGAGTCCAGAATAAGCAAAAAAAAAGATAACAATAATACATAAGCTCTATTCTTTCACGTCCAACACTCCTACAGCTGCACTTGTATAACAGGAGCATTAATTTGGATAGCTGATCATCTCCTCTCTAGACAGTTCGGATTTTGGAGTCTCAATGCTAGAAAAAGATGAGCAAACACTCCTTCTCTGCATTATGACTGCAATGACATACAGAGCTGAACTGTATTCTATTCCGTAATTTCTGTCTGTGAATTTAGTGTCCCCACAGGCTCTCATTTCTTTGTGCTCTAGTCAGATATGTCTTTAAAATACAATCCAGTGCTTGTGAAAATTGGTCGTAAATATAAATAAATTAATGAGGGCTGAATAGCTGCACAACTGAAAGACTCTGATTTCAACTCTGAAGCAGCAAAAAGGATAAGCTAACATGGTGATTCTCCTCAGATTTCTAACAGAAACAAATGTCAAACATCATCACTTCAAAGTATTTGAAATCACAATGAATCAGACTGTTCTCTCCAGGCAATTCTCTGCCACAAAAAAACTCTGGCTGTTGATGCCAGTATGTAGGAAGCCATATTCACTGTATTAGCTAAGCAACAAAGGAATAAATGCACGTTAAAAAGTTGCAAGAGAATGATTATGGAAAATGTCTACTTAATTGTCATGCTGCAAGTTTTACCTACATATGACTAAGATTTTTTGTCATTCAGGTTTGCTCCTTTTCAAAGTACATAGGCTTATCTTCCACCAGCAGCAGCACTGAACTGGGGTTTAATGTTCCACAGATCTCACAGTGAATTTGCTTTACTAAAATTGTGTCACTGCTTCATTTTATATGAGGAGCAATGCTAAAGAAGGATAATTGCATTTAACAGTGGTCTAATGGCTAAAGAAGCTAGGTAGAATATATATACATAGATATGTACATAAGAATACACATACATAAGAATATGTACATTTGAAACAATGAGAAGATAATTCAAGTAGAACAAAACACACATGAAATACCTAGGCTGAAACCCTGCAGAATTAGTTCTAGATAGGTTTAACTCCAATGAATACAGACTTCTCCAAGTTCTATACCAGGTCTCTAAGTAAATAAGCATCAAAAGCACTCCCAAGTATACCTATATATGTATGTATATACAAAATGTATGTGTATGTATATACATACATTTGTATGTATGTATGTAGACTAGACTTCAACGCTCTGTTAGCACCAGGAAGGCAGAAATGCTGTGATGAATGTTCAAATTGTGGCTACTCTTCAAGACAGCACAAAACTGCATGCTCTCCACAGAGGGAGGTCAAACCACTTTGAAGCACAGCCCTAGTAATTTTTTTCTCACCTTACATGGTGCCTCCCTCAACCAATGTATTTCTCAAATTATCTTAAGAGAGACTAACCTTCTGAAAAACTTTCAGGCAACTGACACAAACATGGAGCAGGAATGCCTGAAAAATACGTTTTCCATAGCAACTGAAATTCAGCATTTTAAAATAACTTGGATCATCCCTTTGGAAGCTAACAGCTACATTGTGGGAACATCTACTTTCACAGAATCACAGAATCACAGAATTGCAGGGGTTGGAAGGGACCTCGAGAGATCATCGAGTCCAACCCCCCTGGCCAGAGCAGGTTCCCTACAGCAGGTTGCACAGGTAGGCGTCCAGGCGGGTCTTGAATATCTCCAGAGAAGGAGACTCCACAACCTCCCTGGGCAGCCTGTTCTTCTCAGGCTTACAAAAACAGTGCCATAGATATTTTATTGTAAGCTTTAAATACAAAATATGTAAAATAAACTGAAATTTTCAATGAATTGTGGCATTTAGTTTAGGCTGCCAATGCTGACTTTACAATTGAGCTGTTAAAAAAAAAATGATAACTGAAAAAAAAAGATGTTGAATCTTCACACTGTAAAAATGTACAATATAAAACATGTATCTGTACATATATAAGTGGTTTTGCAAAAGAGTTGTTCGTCTGAATTATGTAAATTTTGCAAAGAACTACAGTCAGTTACTATAGCATGCCAGTAAAGTCAAACATATCAAAATCTACATAAAGAATTTAGGTTGATGTACAATCCAGACATGACTCTCTAGCAATGACTGACAGTATTCTTTTTTTTTTAAAAAAATAAAAAGGATGAAGAAGAAAAAGAACTGTGCTTTTTTTTCAAGCTAATTAAAATAGACAAAAAAAAAAAGACAAAAAAATTATTCGTATCTATCTAATTTGGAGATCTTTACGTGCTAGCTGTAAGAACTGTCCATCAAAATGCACTTACCAGTAATATATGAGTCAAAGCCTTTGTCAAATCTACAGTCTCCTTCTACATAGTAGCACCTATCTCTTATTTCTCTGTATATCATGCCATCCACTTTCTCTTTATCATTTGTTTTCAGCATTAAACAAGCTTAAGCGTACAAATTATATCATGGTAAAGCCTAAAGCAATTAATTGTTTTCTACTGCATTATGTAAATCTGTCTTAGAGATGTAAATTTATTGCTACAAAAAAAGTAACATTTTCAAGGAGGAAGAAGCCTGTTAAGAGGGAGGAAGGTGGCCAGAAGTGATGGAGACACAGTTCCCTAGCACATCCCACACAAAGGCTCTGTCTTCACTGACCGCCATCTTCCTTCAGAGTATGATGTAACTCAGACCACACCATCCTGTTTCTTGTACTGGGAGCGTTAGGATAGTAATGAATGTCTAGCAGACTCAAGATAATGGGACAACAATATCTGAATATTTTCTCCTACGTAGAATGAGACAACAATATCTGAATATTCTCTCCTATGTGGAATGGAAAAACCTAAAACTTCCAAAGACCTTTCCCTGGAAAACCCACCTGAGGATTGAAAATGGTAGTGGTGTAAGGAGGAAAAAAGTATCAGAGAAAAATGAATCAATACTCCTACTTAAAGACCCAAATTCTCTTGTAAAGATTACACTGCTAGATTTGCCCTACCAATTTTCTAGGAGTAAAGTGCACGTATTTAGGATATATGTTTTGAAATTATACCATCAAAACTTGATACCTATCCATTACCTGCACGGTGCTCTCAGATGAGTATAAAATCTACTGGAATGAACTTTAGAAGTTTCCTGGTTTGTTCTCAGATCTAAAACAAGTGTGGTTTAAGACTCTTTATTCTAACAAGTAGTTTCAAACATTTGGCATTGTGTAATGGCACTCAAAAGGTCAGAACTAGACACAAAGGGTGGCTTATGTGACAGGGTATAGTCCTATACTCTTGTCTCAGTTATTCTAGGCTTCAATGGAAAGAAACAGTTACCTTCAGGCTGGATTTGCCTCATCCTAAAACCAACATCTGAGTCTGAAAGTGCCTATTTCCCTCCTTTCCAATGTAGTTTCCTTCAATACAGATATCTAGCTTTACACACAGTCTAAAGCTGGGATGTATTAGTCTACAACCCACATGGACTGTATACCATCCATAGAATTCTGTTGAGTGAATGTAGGAATCCAACCAACATTTGGGTTCAGTATTTTGGAAATGAGTTAAAACGCCTGGAAGTCAGCTTCAGCAATGTACACTGTATTGACAATTCTCTTTAAAAATGTAAGTTGACTTCAAAATTGCTAATTTAAACATAAGTTTTCAAAGACGAGTGTCTTCAAAATGTTTTCAATGTGTTTTCTATATGTTTTCAAAAACATATTAATGCTCAATAAACAAAACCAGCCTTTCATACTCAAAATTACCTTGTCTATTTACTTCATTCTGAAGCAGCTCTTCCATTGCCTCTTCTTCAGCAATATCTAATGGAGTGTCTCCTTCACTATTTACAGCTCCTACATGTGCTCCTTGACTAATTAAATACCTGCCAATAGAAAAAGAAAAACAAATTTTTTGGTAGACAAAAAGAGAGGGTGAACTTCAACACAGCAGAAGTGATGCAGAAATAGCAGCCACTAGGATATCACATGCAATGGATATATACATGTACACACATAACTAATAGAAGCAATTATATTTGGCATATGCAAAAAACCTCTCATGACTACCTACAATCCCTGAATACCTATACATCTTTTTATCATAATACTCATTAATATGAATAGTAAGTACTCTGTTGTGTCTTCAGTTTGCCAAAAAGATTTCCAAACATATTTAAACTGAAAAAAAAAAAAAGGTTAGATGAGGAACAAAAGTACAAAAGTGAAGAAGGGAACAATGGCGAAGACACTGATTCCCATGAGCTCCATGTATTAAGCCACTCTTCCTAGAACATCCATATTTAGTGGCACATCATCTTTCCATACTTGCCCAGAATGATGACTCCTAGTCCCCAAGGCAGGTTCATACAATTAATAAAACCAAAACCACCGCTGCTGCTTAGTATTCACAAGGTTAGCTTTTGGTGGGGAAACCGTGCAGTGCTTTGTAGTCTGTTCAAGCCCCACTGTTCTGTTATTTAAAACACTATTTTCTTAGGAGTCAGCAATCCAGACTTAGCGGAACTGGCTTCTGAGTTTCAGATTAAGTAAATAGGTGAATTTCAACAATAAACCATGAAAGGATTAAACTATTTCATTGTTTTAAACCATAATCCTTTAAAATTACTGAGGACCTACAGCTTAAAATACAGTCGGCTTTTAAGAAGAGAACAAACAATAATTAAAACATCAATACAGAAGTCTGAAACTTTGTGACCATAACATTTCTGTTTTCCTGACAAATTCAACTGTTGGAGCCATGACAGTACTCAGAAAAACAAACATACCTTCTGTCTTGGAGAGTTTAATTCATGCTTTACATATACTCAAGGAAAAAAAAACTAAAAGGAAATACTGAGACCTGAAAAACTAGTTACCCATTTGGTAACAGATACAAGAAATCAAAAGGGCTTCCTTAACATCACTATGGTGGAACGTCAAATTACGCAGGAGTCAATCACAAAATTAACCCACCAATAATACAAATGCTTTAAAATATCTCTTTAATTACTGACAGTTAATGACAGATGCCAGATCTAGGATCATTTTTTCCTTATCTTCATTCAACACCTTGGCTCCTCAAGTACTCTATTGCTTCTCTTTCTTCTAATGTACGATTTAAATAGCACTTGTTATTAAATCTCTGTAGTTACGTCAAGAAAAGGTAAGGACTGACAGATTGCAAACTGGCAATGAATTCCCAGAAGTGTAACTGTATCTCCCAGGGGCACCCATCATCAGTTGCCACAACTAACTTTGATCTTGGTATGCTGTGCTGTTTTTATTCCGTACCCCTTGGAAAAGCATAGCTGCAACTCAACCTCTCTTGGGCTTCAAGAATTAGTTTTTGCAGGACTGAAAATATAATTCAAAGTGACTAAATTTCTCAACAATACCAGTTCCACTGTTTCAGTGGTTACACAGCATTTCAGGTTACATATCAGATAATTGCTATGCAGGATATTTCCTGCAAAAATAACAGTAGGGAAACTTAACTTTTTCACAAAGTCAAAACTTTGGACTCAAAACTAAAGTCAACCAACAACAAAAATATCCTTATTAAAAAAAGAAAACCCATGTCAGCATTCAGATACTTTTCAATTTCCTTTCTCTAATGCAGACATAAAAAAGTTGTGTATAAAAAAGACTGATTTTCTTTGTAGGGGAAAATTAAGCTACTTTTGTAAGGGAAATACATATCTCACTGAAGCTGCTGTATTTTGTTAAACCAATTGGAGACATGATAAAAGGAGCAGTGCATAAGAAAGTGTAGGGAATGAACAAAAGGCTGCAGTAGCACTTCAGAAGGTTATTCAGCCACATGAACAACTTCATGATCAAACAATCCTTTAAAGTAGAATCCAAAAATGAAGCAGCGTACAGATCAAAATGAGAACAGCAGAAATGGGGATCAGTAGGGCTGGGGAAGTGGAGTTACTAAGTTTCCCTTTGCATGTGCTACAGAGTTCTGTTTTTACTGGGTCAGCGAAAGAAGAATCATTTGATGAATTTGAAGGGATGGAAAAAGTAGGAGAAAGATGATATTTTGGAGAAGTGACGGTTCTTTCCCATTCTTCCTTCAGCCATGCCATCCAGGCATCCCCTCTGCTACCCCTACCGCATAAATTAATAGCAAAATAGCAATACTCAGTCTAAAAAGTTATTCAAATACCAGCTTTTTAAAGACACCTTTCAAACCTGGCAATGAAAATGGTGTTTGTTCTGTTTTCCACATCATTCAATAACAGATGACCCTAACCCAAACAAGTTAATACATCTGCTTATTTTCCTTTACTATCATAATAGTTTCAGCAAAGCAGTGACAGGATTCAGATGGTGTGTGAAGTTACCTTGGTGCCTACAGGATTGTAGCTTTACTTAGGAAACCTGGCACTGACAAGGGAAAGGAGAACAACTATTTCAGACACATAGGTAACTTGATTCTGCATCACATACAGAAAGGAAACAGATTTGCTAGGTGAGACCAGGAGAACGATGATCTCCATTTTTAGGGCATGGCTGAGCCTACAAATCAGAAGGTTTATTTTTTTAAATCAACCTCCAAACTTCATGCTAAATGCTAACTAAAACTAATCATATGACTTCAAATATGGGCATATTTGACTCTTCAGTTATTCTGGTACCATATAACCACAATTTTCACATGCAACGGCATATTATTCTGTGTAGGTATGTACGCATATTAAAAAAAAGTCATCTGTGTTTCAAAACAAACGAAGGAAACTATTGCTTTTTAAAATCTTTATTAAGTTGCTATTACTTGAAGTTTCAACCTTCTAAAATAAGTAAGCAACATGTAACTTTAATTTCCTCTGTTGATATTTAATCAATACAGCCATATGGTGTACAGTGAAAAAGAAACAGAAAGCAGTGTAATAAAAAGTCTAGAACCGTGGCCTTTGATGATATGAAGTTGAGAAAAAGATGCTTTTTGCAAAGTTGGATGCAATGGAAAAGTAAAAAAAAAAATAAAATTGGACTCCCATAATCACCTTCTTAGAAAACTTTTTGCCAATGCATTTAAATTTATGTCTTTTGTAATTCTTTCGTTGTGGCATGTCTCTGCACAACAGACAGCCACGAAATAATAACACAGGGAAATACGACTGATAATCTATATAATATTCCTGTAGGTGCTCATTTAAAATATAAACAAATGAAAAGGAAACAGTAACTTGAGCTATACTATGCTTATTTTTTGGAGCTAAAGCTTTCAAGCATTGATTTTCAAGCTAAAGCACCTCTTCTAGATACTTTTGTCATCTAAGTATAAAGAATTGCAAGTATTGGATGAATACGAGGAAAGACAAAAGTAGGAAAATAAAATCCTTCTTGGTACTTTTGCCCTGGTGTTTCCATGAGAAGCGTTACGCAGTCTGGGTAAGACTGGAAGAACAAGTTTGCTTTGTGATACCAGTGTTTTATGAAGGTAAAAATACTTCTATTTGAAATCTGTGTGTTAGGAATCCTCAGTATTCCTCAGTTAAAGTACAGATTGAAGTTAACAACCTTGAAAAAAGCTGATATATTTATTTTAAATATTTGTTACACAATCCAGATTTTCTCCCATCACTTTATGAAAAATATATTTTAACACTTCTTACAAAGAGTTGGAATCTCAGCATCTCCCAGACAATAAATAATAATGCTCTGAGATTACTGTATGAAAGCCAAACAGCCCTCACCAAAACTAAGCTCAGGAACCGGAAATTAAAAATTTTACCTTACAACTTGGCCTACAGTCTACATAAAAAAAATATTTTGGATTTTCTAATCTTCATTAGCTGCAACCAGCTAGATACACTCAGAAAATATTTTAACATTATTTACTTCAACAAAAGAAAGGGGGACACCTGTTTACATTCGAACCTTGTCCCAGTTCACAGTATCTGGAAACAAGTTTACAAAGTCATTAGGGATATAATTAACTTTAAGAGCTTGCTGAACCTGAAGGTCACAAGAACCCTGGCAGGAGAGACGCAGGGCAGAGAGGAGGCTCCTGAAGGAGTTTGGTTCCTTAAAAGCTGCTTGCTGGGCTATAGCAAGGAATTCAGCAGTGAAAATGAGTGCTACCTGCTGTCTCCTCAGATGGCTGGACGGGGCTCTCTGACCCCAAAATATGAGGAGAGAAACTCTCCTAAAATATTTCTGCTGTGTATACATTTAAAATAAACATGCCTACCTTGGCGTAGCAGGGAAACAAGGCTTAACATCAGCGGGGCACCAACCAACAGCACCAGTGAACTCCCAAGAGCTTGTCATCAATTTCCCATTTCAGCCAAGCCCAGCTGTTTTTTTTTTCTAGATCTGTAGGTGGTGGAGTTCAAATGAATTCCACAAGAGCCTCAACTGAATGATAATATGGAGTTAAAGACAGAAGAGTGTCACTGTTCTCAGATCAGTTGGAGACACAAACAAAATATCTGCCCCACAGCTGTCAGAAGTTACAAATCATTGGAATATATATTTGAATGGCCTTATTTTAAACAGCTTTCAGTATTATTTCATCTTTTTTTTAATATATGAAGTCTTGAAAAACTTTCAAAAGTACATCTTTGTAAATAATTTAAATTACTTCTAAGAAGACCTGAATATCTGGCCAAACAACCAGGCGTTCAAGTCACAACTAACAGAATAAAACTATTAAATCCTAACATTGCTCTTTCAAATGTATTTTATTTTTTAAATACACTGAAGCTGTAACACTTGATCCTTTTGAGACCTTCTATTGGCTTGACTGCCTGGGAATATTTCTTTAAATAGCCAGTGCCAGAAAACTTTCACTTCAAATTCAAGGTCTTAAGAATGTTGTTAACTCAGACCAAAGTGGAAATGCTCCCTCAAACTCCCTAGCCCTTCTCAAAACCATTTTTGGTTTGTTTGGTCTGGTTTTGTTAAATTTAGAGGAAAAATAATACTTAAGGGCAAGGCAAGCTAAGCTGTAAGTACCTGTACACAGCCCGTACAACAACATATCAAGAGATGAAATCACAGCTTGCATGTGACTCTTGCATTCTTAAGATGCACTTCTCAACATAACTGCTCGAAGTAACAGATTAAAAAAAGGCCTTTTTTAGTTCAAAAGCAAACAAAACACAACTTTAAATAATACCAAGTTGAAGCTAATACTCAACACGAGGCATGTGACTCATAGGTCTCCCTAAGGATGGCGAGTTCTTGCCCAAAAAAGTCACATGGGGCAGGTGGCTCTGCACGGCGGGGGCTTCTGCGCTATTCTGAGCGCCAGCCTACAGATAATTCCCCTGCTCCCATCTGTATGCAGATGAGATGTTCCTGCAGTTGTCTCTTCTCCCATGTCTACCATCAGATGTTTTAAAGAAGAAAATAAAGGTTCCAAGTCAAATACCAGAATCAAAATGGTACAAATTTCACTGGGCCAAGAATACTTCATGCCAAGTAATTTTAAGGCTGATGTAGAAGAATTCAAATGGCTTGAGAAATGAGTCAAATTAACACGAAGTCTTATTCAGGAGCTTTGCAAAATGCCATCTGATGCTGGCAGTCATGGCTGCGCCTCAACCTTCTGTCTCTGAACACTCAGAATTGAGGAGAGGTTGACATAAGACACACTGCTCTGATGTCATTTCAAGTACAACGCAATCATCAGGTATTTTTAAGGTTACTTCTCTCTGCAAATCCTAGAAGATTCTCACAACTTTCTTATTTGGGAAAAAAAAGAAGCTGCTTCCTAAGCAGGAGCGTTCACCCTACGAGCAGTCTGATCAGCTAGCAGCTACACAAACACTAGGCTACATACGGCCAACTAGGATTATTTGGCAAAACTCGCTAATTATTTCTCCTGAAATTTAAGAGTGAAGATTTTCAGGTAGTTGATCTCAACCAGAGATCTCAGGTGAATTTATGATTTCTTCTTGCAATCATCAAGAGCTGTGAATTCCATATAGCTAGAAATACTTTTTAAAAAATGACTATCATAGTTGGAAACAAATGACCAAATGATTTACAGAAAATTGGAAGTGACAATCCCTTTGCAATCTTCGCTAGCCTAACTCAAATTTCAAAGCATGATTTTTCTAAATTATGGACCAATTCGGAAATACTCATACTCTTCAACATGCAAGAGTTCTTCCAGGCAGCAGCAAATCCAGCTTGCTCTGATTTCCCCTCTTGAATTGGCTAAGAAAGCTTCCTGAGCAGACACACATCTTTGCTTTACAACCATCAAATACTCCCAAAGCTATCCAGAGTACTATGCCACAGAGCAAGAGCAAACAGCTCTTTCTGTTGATTCTGAATAGCATATATGAAATGTAAAGAAACATAAGTCCTGCACTTTGGCCACAATAACCCCATGCAACGCTATAGGCTTGGGGCAGAATGGCTTGAAGACTGCATAGAGGAAAAGGACCTGGCGGTGTTGGTTGATGCCCAGCTGAACGTGAGCCGACAGTGTGCCCAGGTGGCCAAGAAGGCCAATGGCATCCTGGCCTGCATTAGAAATAGCGTAGCCAGCAGGAGCAGGGAGGTGATCGTTCCCCTGTACTCAGCTCTGGTGCGGCCGCACCTCGAGTACTGTGTTCAGCTTTGGGCCCCTCACTACAAGAAAGACATTGAGGCCCTGGAACGTGCTCAGAGAAGGGCAACAAAACTGGTGAGGGGTCTGGAGCACAAGTCCTATGAGGAGCGGCTGAGGGAGCTGGGATTGTTTAGTCTGGAGAAGAGGAGGCTCAGGGGAGACCTCATCGCACTCTACAACTTCCTGAAGGGAGGTTGTGGTGAGGAGGGGATCGGCCTCTCCTCCCAGATAACTACTGACAGGACAAGAGGGAACAGCCACAAGTTGCGCCAGGGAAGATTTAGATTGGATATGAGGAAAAACTTTTTCTCTGAAAGAGCGGTCAGGCACTGGAATGGCCTGCCTAGGGAGGTGGTGGAGTCACCGTCCCTGGCACTGTTCAAGAAGCGTCTGGATGAGGTGCTAAGGGATGGTGATAGGAGGACGGTTGGACTAGATGATCTTCTAGGTCCTTTCCAACCTAGTGTTTCTATGATAAGAAATATGTTTATGAAGAGTGTTTACTAACACTCCAAAATGTACACTCCAAAAATGAATGCTCTAAAACAACACTGAGCTGGCTGTCCCTAACCTCTACCATAACTTGCACACCCCAAGGAAGCACAGTAACTAGAATCACATCTGTTTTCCTTTTTAGTACACAGAAACATGGGAGAAACAGCGTAGATAACTGCATCTGGTTAGCCCTAGTCTTCCTGAGTTCCAAGAAACCTATGAAAAAAGGCAGCAATAAGCTCTAGAAATATTTGTATGTAGGCGGCCACCTAAACATTAACAGTGCAAAGATGGAAAAGTAAAAATTCCTACTTGCAGCACATGAAAAGCAACTGAGCCTACATGTTTTACCATATCCATATAGAGGAAAGACATATGAAGGGTGGCAGAGTAATGTTTAGGTGAAAGTAAACAGTGACTGAGAAGAGGAAAGCAGGAAACATGAAGAAAGCTATATAGGGAAACATAGGCTAGAACCTAATCCCTCCCCTGTCCCCCCAAGAAGAACTGGAGCCTGGTAATGCTGGGACGAACAGAGTGCAAAAACTTCATTAGGAACAGAAATAAACAGAAAGAAAAAATATTTTTCAAGCGCACTTCAAATGTTACTTTCACTATATACTTTGTGAACAAGTGATTCCTTTAAAGTCTGAAAAATTAAACAACACTTTTTATGCTGGCTATTGAATATATGATGATTTTTCAAGCTGAAGCATATGAAATTTTCTAGCAATTACTTTCAAAATTAACACATTTAAGCAAAAGCAAAAAGAAAAAAAAAGGATTAAAATTAACCAAGTTGTTGTAAGTTATCAGACCAACATGTTCTGAAGTCCAGCAATCTCAAAAAATACTAAAAATAAAGAAACATTGCAACACCTGACAACAAAAATACATCCTGTTTTTCAACCATAGATAATCAGCTGCTTTTTTTTTTCCCCCAGAAATACTGCTTTTTTATCTAAAACTGATTATCCTTTGCATCCTATAAGTGAAAGAATGAAGGTTAAGTTTGAAAAACGTCTTGTTGCACCTGTAAAAGAGTACAGTAACTGTACCTCATGATGCTCTCTGTGCTCAGCATGCTTTCCTGTACCAAATCCCCAAACATTTATGGTGTTTTAAGGAACTGTCATCAAGGTGAATACTTAGGTCTGAGTTATACTGCTGGAAGAGATGAGCTAACAAGCCAGAAAAGGAGGAGGCAGAAGGGAAATCACACTGCTGCCCACTCTCCCCAGCTAACTGCCCACCACAGCTAGCTCAGCACCCCTCCTGCCTTTTGCCAAGGGCAGCACTGTGAGACTGCAGCAGCATCATTCTGTTATGGTGGAAGTTATGAGTAAGTTGACAAACTTATCTCCCTGCAACAGTGATGTATTGGCATTTACATCAGAGAAATTTAAACCAAGAACAAATCTAGAAAACCCTCTTACTGTACTTAAACATACGTTAGCAAAGATATAATCACTACACCATAGAATTTATCTTGTTTATAATTATATTATGCAACAATATAGTGACCGAACCTCTGTACAGAACAACACTACTAGCACAGTGCAGCTTTTAGCATCACCCAGAAGCACTAAATTCAGTCTGACCCCTGACTAGGAACTGTCAATCTGCAACGTGCAGCAGCTGGTACACCTGCCGGCTCCACTTCAAACTTCCTTGAAAACACATTTCCTTCAAAGGAACTCTCATTCTTTACTCAAATACTAGATGAACAGTACCCTCATTTTGAATCAGAAGGTGTCAATACCTGATGTTTATAAACAAAATAACATCTCTGTATCTTTGCATCTGAATTGTATCCAAGTAACTCACTCTGCGTGTAGCAGCCTCACATCTCTGTACAGACACCAGGCTGTATTTACAGGGATTTCAAAATAATTCAAGCAGCTTTTATCCTGCCTCAGTAAGGGGTAAGAAGACTAGAAAAATACACACAGATCAGGACCTTGCACTTAAATGACGTAGCTTAGGGTATCCAACAAAGACACAACTGTGAGGAAGGATAAGCAGGTGCATAAATTGCTTTGGTGTCATGAAAAACTTACTGCATGCTGCAGAAGGGGATCAGCCTCAAAATAAACACATTCATGTAAAAGCTGAAAGGAAATAAAAACTGAAGTGCAAACAAGTGACAACCTACACCACACCCATGTTTTCTCCTAGAAAACAACACTCAAAACCAACATTCCTTCATACTTATCACTCAGCTGCTCACATTTAATTAACTTCAGAATTCATAGGTAAGATATCTACCATTAATTGTCCTTGGGATACCAATAAAACCCATGCTCTGTGATAAACAAGTAAGATCTTTCTTTCCAATGCGCACTGCACCTTAAAGCAAGATTTTTTTTAACACTTTTAAATTCTTTTTCACCAAAAAATTAGGGCACTTCGAGCTTTACATTAGGTATCCATCCCTTGATTTTTCATTAGACCCACTGAACTGCTACAGCATATTATCAGAAAAAAGATACCTTCTACTCAATCATATAGCCTTGAGGAAGGTATCTCTAAACTAAAGAATCTGTTAGATTTACTTTTGAAAGAACAAAAATGCAGTATACTTCCTAAAAAATACTTTGGGTCAGAAGTGAAAATGCACACAGTAATCCAATCTGAAGAAGGCAGATGCAGAGCACACACTGGTTTTGTGCACCCTAGAGTGACCAGCTCCCCTGGACACCCTCAGCTGAACAAACAGGTATCACAAATCAGTCGTGTCCTATAATTTCTTCTAACCCATCAGCCATACCTTCATGTGTGCTTCTGCCAGTTGGTTTTTATCCAAATGTCAGATCACAGCTACTCAGCAGAGATAAACTCTTCATATAATGACATGATTTTAAGAAGGAGATTTCACCATCAACCTGAACAACTCAATTAGTGTTTCATTATTCCTAGGAGAGGTAAATACATGCACAAAACCATGTTGAAAATAGTACACTGCCATGGCACATCTTCACAAAACAAAATGCCAGTTGATACTAACTCAACGACCTTCTTCAAGTTCCTATGTTCTTTTCTCTAATGGAATTCAGTTTTACCCTTGCAAAGGTCTCATACAAGTTTGCAAGAGGAGGAACTTTTATGTTCCTGATCAAGTATGAACATTATACGTGGGGGGAGAGAGGGGAAAGACTGCCGTACGAGCGTGTTTTCTATCTCATCCCCAGCTGACCAATAAACAGTTTTGCAATATCCTTAATCTTCTTTTTTTCCCAAACCTTTCTTTTGGAAAGAAACAAGGCAGCAAATAGAAGAGCATTAACTGAAACAATCTTTCAAAGCCTGCAGTGACCTTTTCACAGCTCTCAAAACAAACATTCCATCTTTACCAGTGTCAACTTGTAAGAAGTCAGTCATTCTTCTAGGAAGCTGTTGTTCTTTGGCTGGAATAAATTTTCTTTCCCAGCTTTCATTTTGCCATGTGATTAGTTTTATCATATGTCTTTCTGAAGTCCTATTCTCATTTCCTGAGTGGGCTGTATTAAGATTCATCTTTGGTCCTTTTTCATTTTCATCACAAAATCACAGAATGGTTTGGGTGGAAGGGACCTTGAAGACCATCCTGTTCCAATCCCCTGCCATTGGCATGAACACCTTCCACCAGATCACATTGCCCAATGCTCCATCCAACCTGGCCTTGAACACTCCCAGGGATGGGGTATCCACAGCTTCCCCGGGCAACCTGTTCCAGTGCCTCACCACCCTCATAGTGAGTAATTTCTTCCTAATACCTAATCTAACCCTCTTTCAGTTTAAAGCCATTACCCCATCCTATCACTACACTACCTGACAAAGAGTCCCACCCCAGCTTTATTGTAGGCTCCCTTCAGGTACTCAAAGGCCACAATAAGGTATCCCTGGAGCCTTCTCTTCTACAGGTTGAACAACCCAAATTCTTTCACAGCCTGTTTTCACTGGAGAAGTGCTTCAGCCCTCTGATCATTCTCATGGCCTCCTCTGGACTAGCTCCAACAGCTCCATGTTCTTATGCTGGAGACCCCAAAGCTGAACTCTGTTCTGCACATGGGGTCTCGTGAGAGTGGAGAAAAGGAGGAGAATCTCACCCCTCACCTTGCTGGCCATGCTACTTTTGATGCAGGTCAGGATACAGCTCGCTGTCTGGGCTGCAAGCACACATTGCCAGCTCATATTCAGTTCACCAATAGCTTCAAGTCCCTCTCCACAGGGCTGTTCTCTATCCACTCATTGCCCAGCCTGTATTCAAGTTTGGGATTGCACCAACCCAGGTGCAGGACCCTTCACTTGGCCTTGTTGAACTTCAAGGGGTTCACACAGGCCACCTCTCAAGCCTGTCAAGGTCCCTCTGGATGGCATCCCTTCCCTCCTGCATGTTGACCACAACACATGGCTTGGTGTCATCCACAACCTTGCTGAGGGTACACTCAATCCCACTGTCCATGTTGCCAGCTAGATGTTAAACAGTGCTGGTCCCAGTATGGATCCCTGAGGGATGTCACTTCTAATTATGCTCTTCCAGTTAGGTTAGTCTTTCCTTGTGCAGTTCAAGTAGCATCCTGAATCTTGATGAAATCTTTCATTCTCTTTGTGGCATCGCTATCACTCCAGACTCCCCATCACTCTGCACAATCAATTTGCATGCGGTTTACATCAGACCACCAACTTTACCTTGGCAATCATGAATCAAAACTTCTGATCATCCTCCAAAGATCCACTTCTGAATGTATCACCACTAACATCACTTCATACTCCACTAGTTAAATCTGTAACTGGGAACAAACCTAAAGGAGATGGGAACCATCCCTAACGTTTTTATCAGTCTGCTTTGCCTAAATAATCTTGCTTACTGTAATGGATTACAGTAGAAAAGTTTATATTCAAACATTCCAGTAAGTAATACCTGCAGACAATCAAGCTAGCAAACCTTAAAGAAAACTAGATTAGAAACTGCTTTGAAAGCCGTTTTGTGGCACCGCTACTCTCAGCTATTGCAGAAGAACATTCAGCAGCACCAGCTGGTTTGTGCTTGTAAGCTGGGGGAACAAGGAAAGACTCCAGCTCAGCACACAGTGCTCCACAGGCAGGTTTCTCATCAGAGGTAGAAGCTATGTCTGAAAAGCAGCCCAGGCTTTTTTTTCAACGCCTGCTTATCTGTGCCAATTGCTGCTGGCAAGCCAGATCACTTCACCCATCCAAAAGAGAATAAACCCTCCAAAACCCCCGAAGGCTAGCCTTACACTAATGGGTACCACACTGCTGTGTGATCATTAGAGAGGGAGTAGGAGTCTAGAACCTGCAGAGGAAGGGAGAAGGCAAGGAGAGAATTAATGTTTCTGCAGTAGTCTCAAGTTAGATGACATTAAGCACACGGTGAAACCACCCTGAATTCCCTTTGCTGTTTGTTGCTAGTGAGCACTAGAACCATTCCTGTACCAGGCAGGAATCCCTATCACCTAGACTATGCAGCAGTCCCTGTGAGGCAGTCAACATTCAGTAAACTATCTATCACTGAACATCTGTGTATTCAACTACAGGTTCGCAGGACTGTCTCTCACTCCCCTTACATAGGACAACAATCACTTGTGTAGTCTTAATGGATTGTTCCTAAAATAGAGAGATCTTGGGACAACAGCTTGCTGAAGTCTCAGCAAACTAGTTTGGCTGGGTACACTTACAGGTGGCTAGAGCCAGGAGAAACACATGGGCGTCAACAGCAAAACAGTGACTACACCGGAAAAAAAGCCTTTTAAAAGGAGTTGTACACACTGGAAGAAGATGGGGGACAACATAGGAAACTTTTGGCTCTTTTATATTCTTTAAACAATTAGACAGTCAAAACCATACACAGTATTCAAAATATGCCCTTATAATTCCTAACAAGGGATCAGTATTTTTGCTGACAAATTAGCAGTATCTTAGAAGGTGCACAACATTACCACATTTCAGAAAAGAATACTCTAAAATATCAATGTCAGTCTGGGAAGCAAGAAGAGGATCTTCTAGCAGTTAAACCCCGTGATCAAGTTCTAACTAAAGAATATTACAAGGGCTACTCTGAAAGCAAAGCCTCCTATTTTATTATGATGTTGTCCCACAACATCAGAGGCGGACGTTGGTGGTATGGCAGTAGAGGTTGAACCCTCTCACCAATATTCCATTCCATTTTGTTGCTGTGTGACAGATGGCAGCAGAGGGGCACTCTGACACAATGGCATCTGACATGGAAGTGTGTAGGAGGAAAAGGTGTGTTAATTAATTCCTCTATGAGGAAAAGGTGGTACCCATTGACATTCATTAACGCTTGCTGAACATTGACTGAGACAAAACAGCAGATGTGAGCACAGAGAGGCGGTGGTGGTGCGTTTCAGCAGCAGCGACAGCAACACAAAAGACAAACCATGTTCTGGACGGCCATGCACAGTTGTCACACCACGAAATGAAGAATGTCTCGATCAGCTCATCCATGTGAATCAGCAGATTGTGACCAGAGACCTGTGTACGGAGCTGAATATTGGCCTCAATGCATTGGAAATAATGGTGACAGTGTTGGAATATTGCGAAGTTTGCACCAGGTGGGTCCCACAAATGCTCACACAAGAACAGAAAGAACACTATATGCAAGTTTGTCAGGACATACTGAACCAATACAAGGCTGAAGGTGACAGTTTCCTGGATCATATAATTACTGGTGATGAGATGTCATGTCACCACTACGAGACGAAGTCAAAACTGCAGTCCATGGAGTGGTGACATGTGAATTCTCCGGCAAAGAAAAGTTCAAGACACAGCCCTCAGCAGGTAAAGTGATGTGCAGTGCCCTTAGGGATAATAAAGCAGTGATCCTTTTGGATTTCCTGGAACCCAGACAAACCATCAACTCTGGCCACTCCATCATGATGCTGACAAAGCTGAATGCCCAAACTTTCAGAGGCAAGCCAGAGAAGAAGACAACTTTTCTCTTGCAACACGTTAATGCCAGGCTGGTTATGCTGATGCTTTAATTCATCCTAATAAACTTGAGGAAAAGAAAAATTTCCTTTGTATAAAGCTTTCTGAATATGAAAAAAATAAAAACAAGTGCTAGAAGACAATTCTACACAAAATCCACCTGGTTTGGGCAATTTTGAATAACATTAAACACATTCATATTATTACTACTTGTAAGCTATACATATACATGTAGCTATATCATAAAACAGATTAACATTAACTTCAGAGGAAAATTTTAAAATTAAAGAATTCAAAGAATTTCCAGCAGAAATTTTACAGATCTCAGAAACAGAAAGAAAAGGAACAGCTGCCTTCCATGGCAAAGCTCTTGCTTTTACAGCACAACCCACCTTCTGCAACCAGTTGACATTTTGTACTACACTGAACTCCAGAAGTGTACTTCTACAAGGATAACTTTTCTTAAATTGGAAGACACATTTTGTAAATATGAGGGGAAGTACGTTCAAGAGAAGAGGACTGTTCCAAAGGAGCTGCAAATTCAAACAGGACAGGAGATGCTGCTAGGAGATGATGCCACAGAACTGGAGAATGCAGTGCAAGACGACAAGGACTGGGAATACGCTTGCAGTGAGCAGCCTGCTGGCAATACAGAAGCATGTGCACATTAATATGGAGCAAGAGAAGTTCAGCAAAAGCACAGAGAGGTGGGAATGTTCCTACACTGATCAAACGGGCACAAGATTCTCTATTAATCTGGGAGTGATTCTCCATCAGTTCCATTTACTGTTCAGAATAGGAAATGGTTGCTAATAGCAAATGGATGGAATATTTACAAATAACATCTGTAAGATGATGGTGTACTGACTCAATTATAAAGCACTATGAACAGAAATGTTCTCACTCTGTAAGACAGTACACATTATCCACCCCAATATAATTCTGTGGAGGTCAAATGAGCATCAGGAGAAGAAGCGCTTATGATTAACATTTAACGATTGACTTTTCTTTCTTCCTGAAAGCAGAATGAAGGTTTCACATCCTACTAACAGATCTGCAAACTCCAGCACAGCCCATCTTGGTTATGTTTCACAGACAAGCCTTGGTGATCATGCAAGAGTATCGTGCAACACTAACAGAACTTCTGCTTTCTTTGCTCCTCTTCCCCCCCCTTCTTTTAAAGCCTAGACAGTGATGTACACACATACACAAAGAACATTAAGGTTGCAAATGTGTATGTATTCAACATACTGAAGATATACTTTGAGTGAAAAAGTCCCTACATTACATCACAAACACAGAAACGTCCTTTATAGTAGAAAAGATGCCTATCTCCTAACTCTGTGGCTTACATACAATTTTAGACTTTGAGAAAAAAAATCTTGAAAAAATAAAAGTATGGTATATCAAGCTAAATTTTTCTTATGAGTTGTAAAAAGTAAGCACTGTAAACAAAATCAATATATTAACTAAATTAGTATATGTGGAGGATTTTACAGATTATGCTGCTCCAAGAGAAAAACTGCAGCTATTTAACATTTGAAGGAAGACCTAAGAACATTTGAGGCAGCAGCAGAGAAAGCTAAAGTAGGTTGCTGAGTCCTCAGCTTGACAAGGTATGCAAAGCTGTGCACGAGATAAGTTTGACAGGAGGAAAAGAAAGGAAAGCGCAGGTCAGGCTCTCCTCAGTTCTTTACTAATAAAACTGGGAAAAAACAGAACCCATTCCCTGACTCTCTTCTCTAAGTTCTAAAAAAATAGGAAATCAGCAGAAATCATTCTGTACAAAAATGCCAGTCCACATCATATGGGACAGAAAGACGTCAAGCTATTAGCTACATTTTTTTCATAACTTTAAATATAATCTCCATAATTTATCCAAAAGCAAGAGCTCCTTTCCATGAATGAGAAAATTTAATGCTAAAAATGCTGTGTGTGAGATTCAGCCACAGGCATACACACTTTTGCACTTTTCAAGAAAGGTGCATTCTCTGCGAAGCAGACACGGAATCCAGTATTCACCATTGGCCAAATAAAATTTCTAATGTCTGGTAATTTCTTATATCCTCTCTTTCCCTTCCCCAGGTTTTGCCTGAGCTGCAAATTCTGTTGTCAGTCTTGTAAATTATTTGAAGCTGAGCTCACCCCTGAAGAAAATCTAAACTCTATGGGCCTTCCCAGATCTAAATACTGCCCCATTGAGATCAAGTTACCCCTCTCTCTGCTGTATGTGGAAATCAGTTTCAAGTTCTTTAAAACTCCTTGCACCTTAAAAATACAGATCTTCCAACAGTTTAGAGGCCATACATCCTACAGGATTATACTCCAATAATCTCACTTCCTTAAAGGACATCTAGGGAAAGTATGCAAACAGGTTCTGACAAAGACTGAGAGAATAAAAACCATGGCAGCCTTCAAAAATACTATAGGTTTCATACAGTCAGGTCAATAGTGGAAAGCTTTCATGTGGACAAGAGAATACACTGCTCTTTCTTCCCTGAGCAGCTGTCTCACACAGGCTACAATGCCAAATTGAGAACATTTACTCAACCTTTTCCTATTATGGAAAAAGGCAGGTGTTTCACCTCTGCTATACTGAAGAAAGGCGTCTATTATCTCGGTTTGTAGCGAAATTCTTGTCATAGTATGGCCAGCAAGTCAACACTTCCAACACACATACAAGAGAGATTACAGCATCAAACATCTGCTTAGTGTAGAAAGGCAGATTACAGAAGTTAGCAGTCACAGTGTCCCAGTTATAGAAAGGATACGCAAAGCACTTCAGATGCTGAAAACCAAAAAATAAAAATTTCCCAGGGAAAATGACAAACAAGACTCTCCAGAATTTCTTTCTCTTAAGAGTCAAACAATCAAACCTCTCAAACTCAAAGGATAGAATACCAATAAGCCATCCCCTAAACTTACATTTTCATCTTTTTCAACTGTAATCAGTCCACCAGCTTAATTGCATGATAAATTACTACCTTATATTTTATCTGAGTCTTACACTGGATCAGACATCACACAGAGTTTAGCAGAATTAGTGAAGTCAGTGTGTACCCAAAGGGTATTTGGAGGATGCTGATACTCTCTTCACTGCAAGAACAGCATCCTGAACAACATATGCCAGACATTTTCTCAGATCAGTCATTACCTCAGGTTAAGACAAACAACCTCCAGAAAAAATCAATTTTAATGCATCTTCAATGGCCCTTTACAGGCTTAAAAAATAACACCAAAACCACTTGTGGAATTCACTGCTGAGTGAGCTTTAACTAATACCATAACAGGCATCTAACCTCAATTGTAAGATTTTGTTCTACAGCCAAAATACTTAGGAGAAGTCATCAGTTCATACCACACCTGAAAAACAAAAGTTTCAAGACTGCAAATACAATTTGCAGAATCAACCTCCTACACGTAGAGTTATCCTGGGATAATGTTTCAGACTATGAATATAATGTAAATTTGAACTTTCTCCCCCTGCCTCCCCCCACAGCAACAAAGGAAAATAATCGCTGAAAAATCACCCAACAGTCACGAACAGTCTTAAATGTGTACATGTTATTGCTACAGAAGACACAATGTAAGAAAACTTGGAAAATGCAATGCACAAATAGCTATACACACAGTACACTTCATAACTAAAATGCACTAAAATGTAATATCAAAAGCATTCTCTCTCACAGCAACTAAAAAGACAATTTATGAATGCTATCTGCTTCTGGTACCCCTCCAACAATTTATTAGCAAAATGCATGTATTTGAAATATAGAGGAAAAAAAGCCTTACTCTGCTATATCAAGATATCCACAGGAAGCAGCTGCATGTAGAGGTATCCAGCCTTCATTATCTGGTTGATTAATATTTGCTCCATTTTCCACCAGAAATTTCACCATATCTACGTTATCATCTATACAAGCCTATAAAGAGAGAAAGATGTAAGAAATAAGTTCACATTAAAATTGTTCTACAATATTGTGCATCTTAAGAAACATCTTCAGAAAAAAATAATTGTTTTCAGGTATGACACGGGAGTAAGGTTTATCTGTTGGGATTTGACAGCAAGACAGTAAGAATTTGAGAAAAAGAGCACTAGTTAGAAATTTGTCAGAAAATCCTTAAACACAATAATCATAATAATTCAGATTTTAACAAAACTGATAAATACGATTTCCTCATGTAAATTTGTTCTATTTTTCTGAAAATCCATTTACAGACACCAGTATAACACCTTTGTTCATACCATCATAGAATCGTTGTTCTTCTGTACAAAGTGGTTCCCTTTTCGAAACCTCCAGGCTTTAGCTACATCCTAGGTCCAGCTTAGTCAACTGAAATCATTCTATGAAATATTACAATTGCCAACAGTCTCACTACACCATGAAGTAGAATTGTGGTAACCAAGAGATGGGGAGCAGCTTTGAAAACAGTACCAGAACGTGTTTTTAATTATAACGTAGTTGAGACTAAGGAGTGCAGAAGGGGATGCTAGGCTGCATTTCAACAATACCCTGCTGCTTTCTACTGCAGCATGTTCTATAACACCATACATCTTTTCACAGTCTTTTCATCACTTGCCTTTATAAATCTAACTATCAATTCTGCATATTGCAAGGACGCTGTCGTTTGTGCACATACTATACCTTTTGAGCACACATTTTAATTACCAAAGTAGCAGTGTTGCACAGATACAGAACTACTAGCACTCCCCAGATCCCCATCCTGACTGGCTCCTATTCTGCCTTTCTTCTCTGTGTTTGAGTATTTTTCTCACAGGGTGCTCAGTGCGTTTTCTTGCCAACTTCCATACTGCTGCCCTTAAAAGGGCAGAGCAACACAGAGAAAAGTCCCTCTGCATTTCAGGACAGCAAGGACTCAAAACAGTTAGACCCCACAAGACTGGTATTAATTTTTTTAGTTTAATAAATCAACAATACTACAAGACCAGAAGGCTGGAACAAGAACTGTTGTTATTGCCAGGCTCCTAAATCCTTCTAGAGAATTATTCCTCCTATAAAAATGAAACTAAGGTGTAAATTGTACTTTTTAGCATACTTTTATGGCAATAAAGACTGAAATTATGTTCTGCTTTACTACTGCAAAACCCACAGATTTCCTTATTTAAGCAACTGTGCTTTCCAAGATGAATCCTGAAGCTCTTCCCCATTCTGTAGTGCTGAGACAAAAGTTAAAATCCAAGGTAGACATGCTGCTGTCCTGTTTAACCAGATAAACAAAAACAGCAAGAAATTATCCCTCATTGACCCCATTTGCTTTAGTAAGGTATGAACTTAAAGCTTTGTTTAGAATGCAACAAGGAATTGTTTTAGCAACAAGTCTCATCTGGACTTGTTCAACCCTAAACTTTCAGATTGGCTACAACCAGACTGCAATAGACTGCCTGCATTATTTGTTCTTTCAATTAAAAACAAACACACACTCATAATGAAAACTCTCATAAAACTAAACTGCCTTCCACCTTTTCAGGAATTCTTGAAAAACATCTTCTCAAAGGACTTTTTAAATTATCTTTTTAGTCATTTCCCTCCTTATAATCAGCAATTCTTTTAATAACTGATATATTACAATACAGCAACGATAAAGACTACGAGTTCCTCCAGGATATTGTCTTCAATTTCCTCTAGTTATCATCAGCATACAACGCTTCTGTGGTACTAACAAGCTCTTGAAGAAAAGAATCACCTTTCCTTGCAAGTCATCTTGTTAGCTAGAAAGAAAGAAGCTAAATATAAGACATCATAACACTTCAGGAAGAAAAGAAACACAAGAAACACAGATGTTTACACTTAACAGAAGCATTATCCTAGCCATGTTCCTCACATTTAACACATCTAGTTTTTCTGGCAAAAATGCAATTTGCCTGGCCACTGATACGTGTATCATAATAACCACCAATTTATCACATGCAAAATAAATTTGTATCAGAAAACCTTACAATTTTCTGAGTGCTTTTAAATTCAGATCTTTTAATTACATTTCAATATGCTACATACTCATGTAGGTTGCAATCCTCCAAAATGCATGATATGTGAGAAAAGGATCTCTTAAAATTGATTAACATCATTAAAGAAAGCCAGACCATCTGTTAGCGACACAACCTATCAAAGAACAAACCTTGCCCATTTTTCAATTACACGTAAGGAAAACTGGCAAGACGTACTCATAAAAATACTGTTGCTAAGTGAATCAAAAGCTTACATATGCAGCACATTAAAAGACATATGACTAAGTGGCTAAAAATATTTGACCAAATTTGGTCAGTTTATTGTGCCATATATGGCAAGAATCAGGAGAGCTCAAATACACTTCAAATGCATTACCACAGATTGCACACTCACGACAAGCAAAGATAAACAACCTGCAAGACTACATACATTGGGATGAGAGAAGAACAACTATTAAGATAATAGAAGAATTTTCTTGTATATGCAAATGGCAACGTACTGGCATTGCTGGTGATCACATTTGTGAAGTTTAAATAACGTTTCTCGTAACTGACTATACAATCTGAGCAACAGTTGTAATAGTTTTATTACGGGACAACAGAAGCCACAGAAGCTGAAGTCGACAAAATGGAAGACAGCTGTGTAATTTATAAATACATCACTTTCAAGCTTCTTTAAACAAAGATTACTTACAAATAAATCTTGCACCTGGAAATTTGTATAGAAGACCCACTGTGGCCTCCAAGAAGGTTGTTACCTATCCTAAGGTGAAGAAAAGCAAATGGAACCGACCTTACTGCTGGAGAGCATGTATACAGTATGCCCTATTTCCCCTTGTCCGCAGAGGTGTTTGATGGACCCTATCACCATCATCTCATGCCATATGAAAGACCTGGACTATCAACAAGTAACTTAAGTCAGAATGTCAAGAAACAAGTGTTATTAAAGAAATTTTATCTCATTGTTTTTCCATTTCTACTCTGATTGTCATTGTGTTATCTGCCTGGTCACTTCTAAGAGCAGGATTTATCAAGTGCCAGACATGCCTCTATTGTTAGAGAATGACATCTCAACTCCAAAAGGAAAGCGTTTCAGAACCGCATGATAAACTTAAAGCAACAGCCTCAGGAAAGTCTGCCCTTCCACAGCTCAGTAGGTTGTAATCTGAAAATTATTAAAAAGGAGAAAGCAACATATATGCAACATGCAAATAACAGCACTTCCACTGATATTACAGTGAATTAAAATGATAAATTCTCTTGAATATGTCTGGCAGTCTTCTCACAGAAGACAGGCACAGGCCCTCTTCTTCCAAGCCTGCCACAACCTTTCTTGGATTCATCTCCCTTCCTGGCTCCTGGCTCCCATGTCTCCAGCCAGCCCTCAGTTCCCACACAGAGCCTCAGCTACCACTTAGTGAAGGAGCAGTTCACCTTAAAGCCACTTCCCAGCGCCAGCTGAGCACCAGACCTTCAGAGCACGCCCACCAGGCCCCTGGGCCCAGCAGAGGGTTGTGGGGGCTTCCCCAGCACCTCCTCCATTTCACGCTGCCCCTCAGCCCCTCAGCCCCTCGGCCAAAATCCCGCTCTCCTCCGGTCTGGAAGAAAGGCAGCATTTCTGCAGCATTAGCTGCCCTGTCAGATCTGGTGGAAGTTAGCCAGCAGGCCCCAAACTGAACAACAGCTGGACAGTGCAAACACACAAATCTCACTTCCTTTAGTGACTGATTTAGAAACTAGGCTAATTAGTCATAAAGGAAGCAAAACAAAGGTTGATCATACAAAGTCTGCTTACCTTTTCTGATTAGAAGAGACAAGATCTCAAAGGAAATCAATTAAGGCCCAGGAACTAAAACTACTTTCTCTAACAACCCGCAGTCTGGGCTGTACAGAGCAAACAAGCCCCAGGCAGGTCCAGCCTGTCCTGGAGACATGATGCCTATGTGAAGTAAAAGGGTGTTTTAAACTTTCCCCAGAAATACTTTCTGATCACTCAGCAGGGGATAAACAGAGGCCTGCTGAACACACCAGATTTTAACTGTTTTCAACGGGACTTCATATCCCAACGTTGGGGCAAGTGATCAAGCTGGCTCTCCTTCCTATCAGGTGTCAAGTACAGAGGTGAAGGCTACAGACTTAAGTAAGTAACCTTAAAAATAGATCCTTTGAGAAGAGATCTCTAGAGTGTCTGGTCCCTCAGTGATTGTCCACCCCAGGAATTCAGTAGACAGTGCTCCTCCCTCGGAAAAAACACACACCACAAGTCTGTGTATGAAAAAAACCAACACAGAAATCTTGTAGGGAAAGAAACAAGCAATCAGTTAAACAGACTAAGAAAAGCTATATAGTATTTTACACAGGACTACAATTTTACAGCCTTTAATCAATGGTGAAATCTAACGAGGTAATGAAGTTTAGAAGTTTGAATTTGTACCATTACTTTCTAGAAAGAGACTATAACCTGAATTTAACTGTTACCTGATTTAGTGTCCTGATCTATCCCACAAACCAAGATATTTTGTCTCTAGGAGAAGAAAATAAACATTGTATGTTTACTCTGTGTCACCACATTTCATTCTTCCTCATTTATCCTCATTTAGGATTCAAAAACTATGAAAACCATGAAAACAGAGGTATATTAGACAGGTATATTAGACATCAAGGTACAAAAGAAGCCAATCGTTTTGAATTTATGTGGAAATGCAGGAAACAGGAGAAAGGAGAAACACCTCACACAGCGGCCTGTAGAACAGCTTATCCTTTCCTTTGATTTATCTGGTGAATCAAGTCCAGGGAGTCCACTGGAACTAAGCAGGGTGTTAACATCTTCGTTAACATACTCGAGATCTAAATTAAGGAAGAGCATCCACATCCATCAGCATAGCTGGTTAAGAGAGGTTCCTGTTCTCTTCAACTTCAATTGCCTGTTCCTGCTTCCATTACATACCACACCCATACAGCCAGGCTGACATACTCACTGAACTAAACTGGATCAGAAAACCATTCAGAAATTAAAATTATATAAAATAAGAAAATAACAGTAAAGAGCTATAATCTTTATTGAATTAAAACTGAATGATTTGGTTTGATTATATGAAAATGCTTTTTGTACTCAGAAGACAGCTTGTACCGTAATTCATCTTCATGTCCTAATACTATTATGAGAGAAATAAAATTTTCTTTTACTGTGAAATTTCATCCATTAGAAGCTATGCATTAAAGTTTTCAAACTGACACTTTTCTAAATTTTCAACCTGAATTTGTACCACTCTCTCTCTTACATTTTACAAGACATTTCAGCCTACTTTCTTGTTTGCACAGATCTCCTAGGAAAATGACATCACGCACTGGCTGGCGGTCTGCCTGCCCTCCATCCCTTAGCAATGTCAACTGAAACAGGGCTAGAGGCTGTAAAGAACTGAAGCCCCTACTTTTGGAAAAAAAGATGGTTAAAGGATGAGACTTCTGAATTAATGCTGCCACAGTGAAACTTCAGTGTGCACTGAGCAGCAGTTTAACTAGCAGTTCCACCTGGGTGCCCTCACTGGCCAGCCAGAGAGCACAGCACAGCTAGACAGCCACCACAGCTTGAAACCAGTCTCAGTCTGCAAGGAGGAAAGGTTTTTGTTCGGAGAGAGGAAATTAAGGTTTGCTAGTCACACTGTTTATCAACATTTTTTATCCATCTTTCCTTGGGAAAAAAAGAATAAACGTACACATTGGAATTGCTAATCTGATTTTATTTATTTCAATAAGCCACTAATTGTGAAGCTATAAGAAGAAATTTGGTGAAAAGATCCAAAGCAAGCTTAAATAACACTTTCCGCTTCTGGTAGGTCACATATTAATGTTTCACATTGATTAAGAATGCAGCATGAACAAGTGAAGTGGCATTAACGCATATGAGATGAAATCATAAGCTCTAAGTAAATTCCAAGCTGCGGGTTTGAGGTAACCTGGCAGCTATAGGCACTAAAACAAAGGAAGAATACTTTTCTTTGCATTTGAAACTTGTTTGTGGGACATTAATTCAATGTTTTCATAGAAACCATAACATCTGAAGAGCCTAATATTAGTAGTGACAGTGTCCTAAGACTCCCTGAATATTTGGGAACGCTTCCATGACAAAGGGTAATAAGAATCACCAGCAAATTTGGTCATAAAATATTACTGATGATTGCACTTATTTATGATTTAAGGAATCACTATAAAAGCATGCATTTTACTCCTGCTATTATTCTCAATACAATACTGAGTAGAAAGACTGCTGTTAATGTTCACAAGTATGGCAGGACACATGATAGGTTTGCTGTTGTAACAGAACTTGAGGCACTACTCTAATATTAAGATGACAAGTGTTGCCCAATTATGAAATTAAGTATAATCTTTCCAGCATCCATTTAGCCAACCCACAATTTACAGCTTATATTTCTCAGTAAGCTGGGATAATACTGGATCTCTGCATACTGACAAAATACAGTCTTTATCATTATTCAGTATTTTAAAGTATGTTTACAAGTAAAAATTTTTGTGACACTAGCCTTATTTTGTTTAATTGTTGGTAAATATTGTGTGTATGATGCATCTGTTAGTTTCAGTTAGTAATGGCCTACTACTTAAAATCCTGGAGGGTTGACCCATACAAACTTGTTAAAATGATAGTTGCCATATTAAACAACTGAAATTAAGAAATAATTTTGTAAGCGTCTCATTGCTTCTGAAGTTCTTGCAGTTTGAAATGTATTGCTTCTACTTTTCTCATCCCAGAGTACGAGTCAGTTTGGGCATAAACATCGGTTTCAAACTCTGGTACCCCACTGCAGGGCAGCAGACTGTTCTCGGGAGAAATTTCTTGGGAACCTTTAACATCTAAGTATAGGAAATGAGGGTCCTTCTAGATACCTGCCAAAGCAGGTGGAGCAGACTCTCCTGAAGAGAAAGCACTACTTGAGGCTGATGCAATCTTTCATGTCCATTCAAGTCTTACGGGGAAGGCATGCAGAGACTATTGAAACAAAGCACCCATTAAGCACCATTACTTAAATCAAGTGCTGTATAACTGTCAGCTATGACAAAACAGACAAATCATTCCATAACTCAAACTTCTCTAGCTATTATTTCCACTTCATGTAAACATCCTGTCATATGCAAGAGTATATCTCAGTAGAAGTTCACTTTGATGATACTGACATTCAAAGAGGCACGCAAACCAGGAGCTACGTAAAACCGATTATTGTTTAGCTCAAATATTCTGTAAGAACACAATGTCATTTCTATACGGACTACAGTTTTGCCCTGTTTTCTCTGTTACACGGAACTACTAAATAAACTACGTGCACTGCAGGTTTGCTAGTTTGCAATTTACAGTTAACATATAACTATAATTTAATCTACAGTGTAGCTCATGAAAACACTGAAATCTATAGCTGTTGAGATTGATATAATCTACACATTATAAAACTAATTTCACAGGGATTTCCCACTATTCAAAGCCTAAAGAATGCTTAATTGTGGTTCTTACCCAGGACTGTCATAGAATACATATATTCAGGTGGTATTAGTGTGTTTCAAGTAGAGATGCAATTATTCTCATCCTTTAAATTCCCACTGAGCTAAATTAAGGGCAACAGGAGAGTTGGCCACAACATGTTATCTGCTATAACCAGAGATACTGCCATTCCTGCTGGGTATGCCAGTAACGGACAGTAAAGGCTCTCTCTGATAGACATTATACTGACAAAACAATGCAGGCCAATGCCTGCTTTAGCATCTTCATTTGAAGCAAACAAGCAAGCAAACAAAAAAATCTGGCTACCTAATATAACAGGCAAATCTACTTTCATATAAATATTTGTTTTCTTGTTGTGTGCAAATCTGCTTTCAAGAAAACTTGAAATTCTCATACCAGAGATTATCTCTTAGTTAAAATTTCCATGATGAGTGGTTAACATTAAAATTTATCGACATTCATGAATTTCCACCCAAAGAAAAATCAAGACAACCTCCAAAAAAAAAAGAAAAAGAACAAGTGTGCTAAAATAAATGAACAAGTGTGCTAAAATAAATGAACAAACCTGGAAATGAGATGACACGGAGAAAAAATTCTATCCCTTACAACATTTCAGAAGCAGACAAACCAAACAGCATTCATAGACTAAAATACTGATAGTGGAATAGCTCTGTTTAACTAAAAGCACTTTTCTCTCCTGACTCAGTATTTTGAAACAAGTCTGATGAAGACACAGGATACAGGTAACACTATGAAACCACCTTTGCCTAAACCTCAGGCAAAGAAGGCTCTCCACTGAACTCAAGGTATTAAGCATCTGAGAAACAACCTCCTTCCAAATTCTAATGTCCCTTCTTGCTTCTTTCAGTTTAAAAACAAAACCAGTACATTCTACAGAACAACAAAATCTTCTTTTAGATGTAGATTTAGATTTCTTATCAGCTTTACAATCACACTGCGGGTGAAAGAGCAGGAGTTCCCTGAGAGAAAGGGAGAAATGAAGATCTGACTGACAGTATGGTATTACAGCTAAAATGGTGTACAAATTCCCAAGCTGTCTTGAACCCTAAAGGCTTAGGCTTGTATGTATGTACAAATTACATATGACAGATTCACATTTTATGTACACGTTGTTGAAACTTTTGCCATTTGTTCAGCAGCACCAAATCTGTGAGCATCGGAATTTGGGAGTTAAATCCAGAACTGGATTTCAGACAACAGAAATTGCTGTCTGAACAGAAAGGCATTTCACAAATGGCATTCTCACTCTTCTGACCCGTGTCTTCACAGTTTGCTTTCTGAGACAGTTTCAACTGCCTTGGCTGATGCACAGTGCTCAGTACGAGACAGATACACAACGCTCCACACCTACTTCCTGACATGTGCAGAAACAGTCTTTATTAGTTTAAAAAAAGGCTTCTTAGATTAGAAGTAAACAAAAAATTCATGCTGCAAAAATAAAGTGCCATTGTGCAGCTTTGTTTTTATTGTTATTGTTTTGGCAGTTAGCGTTAGTTCTCATGACAGAAATCTGGTAACACAATCTGTAAATATTAAATTTGACAAGAAGGATGAGTCATAAAGTATATGTATTTATGTCCCAGACAAATTTAAGAATATGCCAATCATATTTCAAATTCTTTCATTTTTTTTCACCAGTAAACATAATCTTCTTTTAGCATACTGGCAACTAAACAAGTTCATGTGCCAAAGCAGCTTTTCAGTTTAAAATACCTAACATTCTGATATTCTCTAATACAATTTCTTAAGCAAATCAAACATCCAGCAAAATAAAAAGGCATTAAGAAAACTTACTATAGAATTTGTTTATACGGATAGGTTTGTCAACTTTCATATTTCTTGGATTAATTTAAACCACGTGTCAAGTCTCCCTTTTTATCTCTGTGTCTTAACTATCACCTCCATAAAGCTCCAAGTTCTTCAGTGGGGAAAACTGCTTTCCTGGAGTGAAAAGACAGGAACAAAGCAAAACTGGCTGCCATTATCAGGGCTCTGCTGTGAACTCTTAGGGGCTATAGCAGAAATCCACTGGTCACCTGGCATCTTCATCCTCTGCTTTAGCGGGACCCTGGTGGGTGTTCACTGCTTCCTCATTTTAGCCAAGTGAAGTGGCAAAGCTGAGTAGAATAAAAGTAATAACATGGAATTTCATTAAAGCAATGATAATTCTCCATTCCATGAGAAAAAACCAAAAAACATGCTCAGATGTTGACTGGGCAACTGAGATAGACTTTTTGTGAGCTCACTCTTCTACTACAGTTTACTGTTCAGAGGAAAAAGCACACTTAACAGAAGAAACCACGATTCCACGTATAAAAAGGCAGTAAGACACTCAAATTTCCAAATAGATTTTTCATCTACGCTTGCTTCCTCCAATTAGCACTTGTTATGCGTGGTTTAATCCTCATCTTTATATGAAATACTAGAAGCAAATGAATATTTTTAATAAGCTGACTCAGATGGTATCACTCCGGGCTTTTAACCCCTAAGTAAGGAAATCTATGTAAATAAACTTCTAATTTGTATAGCTTAATATATAAAACAAGTACATGTAAAATATGAATGATACTTCAGTGAAATTTATGTACACTTTATACATAAAGAAATAATATAATCACGTTGAACCTGCATGGAAATGGGAATTAAATGAGAAGTGAGTAAAAGTGGCATGTTGGATCGCTTAGAAATTAGTAAAATTATCTTAAATGTAGTAAATATAATAAAGTTTATCATATCTACATTTTGCATGTAAAACCAATCAAAGATAGCAATACATATAAACAGGAAACCTGACAAATTGTTTTTCATCATTTTCCATTTTTAGTGGAATAACATTGCTATACCTACTTTTCACTGCTAGACTGGCAAAAGAAAATCTATCTGCAATATTAATTCCAATAAGTTTTCCAATCTATGATCAAAATTCAAACGCACTGAATTGGCAGAACAACAGGAAAGCCTTTTCTGTACTTCAGAAATGCTGCAGAGTCTCAAATATGACTCGGGCTGCAAGTCAACAGGTTCCAAATGAAAGTGGAGCATTCTGAGTTAGCAGCCAAGATTTTAGCAGAAATGCAAGGACTGTCTGAATCATCAAATAAATAAATTATCCAAAAGCACAGTAACTAAACTCGCTATAGTAAGAGGTTGCTCCTTCTGAAAACTGTGATTTTTAAGATGAACTTTGTCTATTCAGACAACAACAAGCTGACAACCTTCCACATCAAGTTCCCTCAGCATTGGCAGGTACCAGGCTCGTAAGAGTCTTTGTCAGGTGCATCGAGGACCAACACCTCAGGCTCAGAGCAGCCTTAGCTCTGACACACACCAACACAGGCACACTGATGAACCTCCAGAGTTCTGCCAGCATTTTAAGTATCTAAATACCTTAAGAAAAGTATCCTTTACACTGATCACTAATGCATACTCATTTTAAATTCAATAGGAAAAACCAAGCAGCAGCTCTTTGGTATTGGCTTAAAAAAAAACGCTGGTTGTTGTACACACACATACATACATAACAACATTTAAGAACAGCTCAGTTCATTTCTGAAATATATTCATCATAATACCTAAGAAGACTTGGAACTAGTTTGCTTTTGTGACTGACTGAAAGATCAAAGGTATCACTTGGGAGCACCAAAGGTACAGACGATGTTAATTGTCAAATTGATAAATTCAGTGTCAGGTAATTTCCATATACATTTTTGTTTTCCACAATGTAGGTAGACACTCAGTATCATTTTGAACACCCTATCCCAAACCTTTTTTTCTAATCTGATCTGCTGAAATAAATGTCATTGTGAACCCCAAAAGGTAAGGGACTTCAAAGAGACAAACGTCACCAAGCCACAAGTAAATCCTTTGCATGGATCAGATCCACTCCAACTGCACCTGAAGCCAAAACTCAAATCAGATCAGGCACTTCAGGAATCTCTTCGAAGTTAAATAAGGGTGTACTCATGCTGTGCCTTAGCTAAATTTGCTAAGCAGTCTTCTAAAATAGCTTACATGAAAAGCACTGCAATGTTTTAGTATAGTTAACAAAAATGTTTGTATAAGCAAATAAGGAGATGATTATTAAATGTACTATAATCCTCTGTTATGTATAAGAATAAAGAAAAAGTGTATTCAACACTGAAGTCACTTTCTGTCAAAGGCTAACTATGCAGCTGTTCATCTACACAGATAGGGCTTGCAACTTCTAAAAAAGGCATTTTTGCTACAGTGTAACTTAACACTCTGTTTCCAATAGGCCAGTCACATCATGCGGCCTACTAAGCAGATCCTCCCTGGTTGGAAGGACAAAGTCCACCTTCAGTTCTCCAGTCCAGCAGGATTGTCACTCATACGTCCAAAAAATACCTTTGAAATCTTTCTATCCAAATTTCTAACCAGCATAGAAAAACAGTCTGGGGTACTTGTTGACAGACACATACAATAACCTATCTCCAGGCACAAACCTAAGACAACATTCACTTCGTGAATGCTCACTCTGTGAGCCTTCTCTGTCCCAAAAAAGCAAGACAGAATTACCAGCTTTGACATCTGACTCCTTCTGGTATATCTACACAGGAAACGCCTTGGTACACTTGTCCCATTATAAACTCATTGTGACATTAATGAACAAATTGCAGGTAATCACAAGTCACTAGGAAACCACCTACCATCCCAATTACATTAAAAAATGGACAAGAAGACAACCGTCAACAAGTAAAACAATCCAAGTTCATACAGACCCATCTACCAAAATACACATCACTATATATACATATACCCGACATTTCAAAAGTGGCAAAAGAGCTTCTTTTTTAAATTTTTTAATGTGCATCACATGGATCAGAAGCAATTATTCTGCAAGAGAGCAATACGATGAGGAAAGCACAGTAGCGCCGATAAGGCTGAGCAACCGCAGCAATTAAAAATACAATATTAAATAAAAATGTGAAAATGACTATAAAAAATTAAAAGGGTATGGATCAGTATTAATTGTAAGCAATAGAGACTAGAAATTTGTAAAGGAAAGATAAGAATATCAATGAAAAAATACCGCTGGTGGGGGCAGGAATACTAAGGCATTTCTTAAATACATCAAGCGTGGAGAAAAAACTACCAGTGATACAGGCAGATGTAGGGACAAAATGGGGGAAAGAAGTGGTCAACAAATATCTCTACTTTGTGTTTTGAAAGGAGCAGAAAGTTTCGTTTGTATTACCTAATGAGGATTATATATCTACTACTCCACCAGTAAAAAAATAAATGCTAAAATCCCACAAAAACCTATGTAACCCAACAGGCCTCAGTAATATGAATCACAAGTATGCTTACGTAGCTCTCTAGCCACTCTTCAAGAACTTAAGGCTGCTTCAAGTCTCCTGCTATTTATTTTCTAAAAAGATCTTGAAATACCTGGGAAACAGCAGAGGACTGTAAACGCTGCACCAGCAGCGGATAAAAGAATTAAAAACTGGATAAAAGAATTAAAAACAAAACAAAAAAATCTATGTGACATATCAAGATAACTGACATTCATTAGGGTTACTAGCGGGAAGGCAACACCATGCCAATGCTTACACTGCTTCAAAGGCTCTCTTAGCTCCACCAGTGATACCACCACGCTTTGGCCCTGTGGAGCCAGACCCAAAAACCAACACTGAGAGACCTTGGCTGACTCTCACTCCTAAAATCCAGGACAGCAGCAATCACAATCTTGAACTAATATGGGTCCACCGAGGCTTTTTATGCCTGTAGCCTTACCAGATGAAAGCTCACACAGAGGGCAACTGTCTCTGCTTGTAAATGTTTAAGAAAGCTCATTAGTGTTCATGCAGCAAAGACGCAGTAGGTGTTGAGCCTCAACAGGCTTCCTCAGCAGAGGACACCTTTACGCATGTCCCCAGACTTGAATTAAACAGATGCCTTTTTGGCCATGGTAAGCCAAAACTTCTCCCTTGTTTGGGCACATGATGCATGAAAAGCCAGCAGAAAGGGAATGTTTTAGAGAAACAGCTCTCTGGACTGCACCTGCAACCAGTATTATTGTTCTTCTCATGGCATGAAGGGGAAAAGCAAACCAGACTCCTCAGCTCCACACATATTCTGACACAGGAAGAAAAAAGCCATATACTGCCTTTTGGTAACTATATTAAGAAAGTCACTATACCAAGAATATTACATCTGTGATCAGTATGTTTAGAAAGCAGCTTCTTCCAGTTGCTGTGTGCCCCTCTGCCGACATCTCTGGCCTCATTCTGGCCTAGCTGTTTGCACACTGCAGCTCACGCTGTGCCACCTTCCCCACTGCCACCAAATACTTGCACGGTGCGCTTGCAGGATCTCACGTGGCAGGGCTTAAGGACTCTCCAGGTCACAGCTGTTGTCACTGCCTATTTCGTGTGATATGCACTGCCTGAAGAGGTAGTGCCTGTCGTCCTCGAATTCTCCGCTGACTCCACCACACTTCCTCCACAGATCTTCCTATTTAAGGAGACAGACGTGAGGAGTAGCAAGCAACTAGTCTCTCCTGAAGCCCTTTCTCTTTCTTTCCCTCCACCAACATGTTCTATTTGTGCAGTAGCAAACGTCTAGGAAAGAGCTGTAAAAGGGGGAAGGATACAGCTGTATTTTCTTCTGCAAAGCTCTAGGTCCTAACAAACCAAGTATGAAATTAAATCTGTAATCTAGTCATTACCTCTATGTTTTACACTTCACACTAATCTTTCAAAAAACAATTTTATCCACACCAGCAAGCAACAGGAAAATATTGTAGCTACATGAACAATTGTAACCCACAGCATAACTGTCAAAATCAGCATGACACTCACATCACCTGCTCTTTTGCCAGAGCACCAGGAATTCATGCATTCTTACACACAGTGCAGTGGTTTTTCTCTACCTTCTCAGTGCCACGTGCCAGATTTGGGAAGCACAGACATCAGTTTCAAGGAGAAAAAAACTTGCTGGAAAATCAAGGTATGTCTTAAAACAGGTTAAGTACTTATATTCATTCAAACAACAGTGCCACTTTGTAGAAAGGTTTCACTTGAGTCAAAATATAATAGATGTGCATTTCTTCTGGTGTCTTTCAGCAGTACATAACGCCACTTTCAATTTAAGAATTCAGTAGAAGATAACTTTGGTCACAGTTATTGTAGTCAACTGCTCATAAAAACACAGAAGTATCCTAATTGAGCTTGTGGGATCCTCTTCCCCTGCTACATTAGGACTTAGGCAGTTAGATAAAAACGCTCTTCCAGCTGATAATAACTAGGCCCTCACATGGAAATGCTTCATGAGAATCTCTGACCTTCAGAAGATGACAGTATTTCACATGCGAAATAGCTTTCCTACTGAGTAACTTTCTTTTCTGTATTTTAAGATGAGTTTTAAGCAATATTCTGGTCCCTGCATGAAGCAGTGTTATAGAACTAACTTCTCTGAGCTAACGTACGCTCATCACCCAGGGCATGATGTTGCAAGAGCTCACTGTTGACAAACAGGGAGGTCCTAGCCTCCCTCCTCATTCTCAACTGCACACTCCCAAAAGCATTGTCAGACTCTCCCTTAGCCAATTCAGCTCGCCAGCATGGCAGAACATGGCAGAAACAACCCTTCCGTCTTCCCCACCCATAAAAATTAAAAAAAAAAAAANGCACGCTAGGAGGAAGAAGCAAGAGCACACCCTTTCAAGGCAGTGAAGTGTAATTCTTCTGTTGCACCTGGAGCTGCAGCCACTTCTGGCCGCTCATTCTCAGGAGCAGTTCTGGAGAAAAGGGTAAAAGCCCACATTTCTACTTGCATAGGAACTTGTTCGTGCTACCACTGACAGACCAGTGACAGCTCTGAATTCCACCAGGGCAGCAAACGCACAGGCCTTCTCTTTACCAGAACTGTGTCAGCTTGAAAGAAGTTAGAACCCAGAAGTTCGTTGTTTACCTGACCTTAGCAGTGTGCACGTCATCATGAAATTAATCATAAATGCTTTGAAGTCTGCTTCTTGTACATCTGACTGCTTGTTAAAGATTGTAATTATCAAAGCACAGAAATGAAAGTCTGGTTTAAAAGCTTCAAGTTTGGTCAAAGCAAAGAGACTGACTTTACTAACTGCGTTCCTCCTGCAAACACTTAAGAACAAGAGCTGAAGTACACAGGGGAGAAAATGTAAAGAATGAAACAGATTTGCACACTGTATGCACACTGCCTGAAAACGGGGAAAACCCGGGTGCAGCAGGGTTTGGGCAGGTGGCACTTGAGAGGCCCTGGCAGGGACAGAACAGTGGCAAGGGCAAGGACAGGGCTCAACAGGGAAGACTCCCAGTCTTCCCCACTCCAGACAAACCGACAGAGGCCCACCTGCTTTCTCTACTTTTCAGCCATCCTCTGCTCCTGCTGCAGATCAAAAGCTCCTGCTACTCAAACTGTTCTGAGGATGGGTTCTCAATTCTGTCTCATGAAATATGCAGCCGTGTGGCGAGGGGCTATGCTCCAAATACCTCAAAGAGTGCATGGCAAAAAAACCACCTCCATATTAAACAAAAAACCAAAGCTCAGCCCCTGACGTGCCAGGAGACTGCCTCCACTGCCTTGAGCTTGCTTATCCTCCTCTATGGTGCACATCTTGAAAAGAATTCCTGGAGGGAAAAGCTGTTCTGCCACTTAATTTACAATATAAAATGCGCTTAAGCTTTATGCTTATCCAAGGACCCTACTTTTACATTCAACATTATGCACAGGCCTATATATAAGCAACAGTAAGGCCAAACAGCCAAATATCCCAGGACTAGGAAATGCTTTAATTAATGATGCCTAAGCCAAATCTACTGGCCCCACAAGCATACAACCTCTGTACAACCTCTGTACGTGACCACTACTCTCCTGTGACCAAAGGGTCTTGTTTCAGACCATCTGCGAGATGATCGGGGCTTCCTTCCATCCAAAACTAGCTATTCCTATTCCTAGCTGTTCAAAACTTTGGATTTTTCTTTGCTGTTCAGATTTTGGCCCACAGTGCTCAAATTTTGTTCCAAACAGAACTTGTTTTCTCCTGGGCTCTTCTACATATCAGCGCTTATCACCATTTAGGTACATAAGCACTGTTTTCATAAAATCTCTGGCACAAAAGTGTGTTACCATTTTACAGATGGTAAAGAGACAAAAACGTCATCATAAACAGTATCCCCTGACTCAACTATACAGTTTGAAATACCACACAACTGAGATTTTAGGATATACATCACTTCATACATCTGAAGAAGTTTCCTTCCACTACAGTTGCAACCGTAAGTTTATCACTTTTCTACAAAACTACTTGCTGTCTCCTACTCCATATACAATTCTCTTCTTTTCCTCCCACTGATAAAGAAGTCTTCCACACAACAGCCTCTTCAACCAGTTTGTCTGAATTATCCAAGAGCAAATCCTCTATACAGGCCCTGTAAGCCAGGTACGACGACATAATAAATTAGAGTATTAAAAGGTTAATGCACCAAAGTCCAAATACAGATTTCACAAGCACCATTAACTACCTGCTATCCAATACACCACCACCCAAGTTCCATTATTCCAGTGTTTCCAGTATTGTCCTTTCTGTCTCACTTCCTTTTCCACACCATTTAATTTTCCGAACTCTTGGTTCACACTGACAGCCAGCCCACATCTGACAGCTCCCTTCTGCCTCCTCTCTTCTGACTCACTTGCACATCCCTACTCTATTTTTGCATTGAGTGGCTTCTTCCTCCGTGCTAGTGCAGGCAAAGAGGCCACAGCACTGATAACACTAGTAGATCTCTAAATGAATTTCAGAAGTCTCCAGCAACCTGACATCTGTACTGCTCCTGTAATCTGAATTACCACATTCAGAAGTAACTTAAATATATCACTGTACTACAGGACTCTTCAGCCTAGAAAAAAATTACTTTCAAGACTCTATAATAGATGACTACAAATCATAAATTACATGGACAAAGTAAGTAGGAGTCAGCTGTTCACCCCTTCTGCTAGGACAAGGAGCAGAAGTCATTACATGAAGCTAGTAAGAGCTGGGACCAAGAGCCATCATAAAACAAAAGCTGCTTTTTGAAAGCTGATTGGAATGCCTCGTATCAGCAGAAGCAGAGATGACTTATTACTGAGCTCACAAGACTGGCCTTTCCTTTTAACACAAATCAGGCACTGGAGCTATGTGATTAACTGAAAGAGTCCTAAAGGCCTTAGGCAGCCCAGATGGAGGAAAAAACCCATCCACTTCAAATGAATACTGCAGCACTTTTACTACTCCTCATCACAGGAGAAAGGAATAAAGTGGTCTGTTTATTTTTTTTTCCTGTGACAGAACATGTTGCGGTTTTCATTAATATTCCAAATAAAGGTACTGACACTTGCATTCTCAATTTATCATGCTTCCTGTAAAACAGGATTCTGTGTATCTGGATAAAGAGATGTGATTAAGTGTAGCCTTTGAATCAGGAGTTTTTTAAAGTATAGGTATGTAAGTTACCACAGAAGAATTACAGCAAAGCCTACGTGCACCCTAATACTTGAGAGTAAATACAGGGTAGCTTGTGCCTCACTGCAAACACAGTCATTTTCAATGACTGATGCCACTCAGATGCTCTTCCAGAGGAACCTGAACCAGATCTCTCTGAAGCAACAGCACATATGCAAGCCTCAACAAACGCTTATTTGAAGCATTAGCATCTATTCAAGCAGTGAACAAACAGGTCAAACATACAGAAAAAAGGTATGCTGGATTGTGCCAACTAGTTTTGTTTACAGCAGCTACAGGAATTACCACCAGTTTACAAGTTGGGGAAAGGCACAACAGCTTATCTGATAGCAAAAGTGCAGAATGCAACAAAGTTGTACTACCAGTGTGCTACCATTTTTTATTAAAATAGCATAAAATCTTCAGCATACAGTCACTGCCACAAAAGCAGTTTCTTCCACTAGCTGCATAGGCTCTTGCCACATTTTTAGTTTTAATAATTAGCTACTGTGCTACTGAAGGAGGCCAAGAAAGTGGGTATTATAGACAGAGCTAAAGCCAGCTGGGCTGTTTTTTTTGTTGGATGGCTGCCTTCATTTCACTGAAACACTACAAAGCAAGTTGACCATATAAGGCACTGGGATTCCCATGGAAAATGCTTACACAAATCAGATCCACGCAGTCTTTTTAGTTTATACATTACAGTTAATACGAACACTTGCCATACATTTTTAAAACGCTTCAGAACTAAATCTCAACGTTAAAGCATTACTTTTGCTTTAACTGACTTCACGTAAGTAGCCTTCCAGAATTATCTACGGCTTAGCACTTAACTGAATGCATTTCTTCACGCAATATTAGAACAGATCAATTTCAAAATTGCAGGCAGCATTAATAAGCACAACACTGATTTTGGTGCAAATGAGAAGCACCAGAAAAGCCTAATTCACAATTCAGGGGCTGACAGCAAACGAATCTCCCTGCCAACGGCTGGCTGCAGCCCACATTTATCAGAGGCAGCAACTTGCTGCATGGAAAGATTATTTGTAGCCCAGATTCCAACAAGAATAACTCTAACAAGCAAGGGCTTATAAGGAGATGGTAATACAGAGTCTGCAGAGAAAGGGCAGGGAGAACTGGAGAAAGCACCATTCCTCAACAGGCGGGGGTGTGAAACAAAGAGGACTGCGGGATTCACTTCAGAGAGGAAGGGAAGCTTTTGAGACGAAGGGAAATGTTGAGAGTCTCAAGAAGGGACAGGAAAGAAATACATGAAGGCGTTAGAGTTAAGACAGACAAACACAGGAATACAAAAAGCCTTAGAGCTGTGCCAGCATGACGACAGGATCTTCTGAACTCTAGGACACTCTTTTTGGAAGGAATCAAGCGCTTAATGTTTGGAAACAACAACTCTAACACTGCATCAAAGTTACTGAAAAACTCTGCCATTCCTCTTATGTCCTACCTTCCCTTACTTTTTGCAGTTATTAGAAGCTGTGGGGCTGCTTTTTCCTTTGTAGGTATGAACTTCACAACATGGATGAATGCTTTATGATAACTTAATTTTGCCAGCATGTTGTACAGTTTGGTGAACAGATGTCCAAACCTCACAGCACTCTGTAAAGCAGATCTAGTAAATTAACTTGGATGTTTGCATCTGCTATAACTGGGACTACAATATAACTCTTCAATCAACACAAAGCCTGTTGGCTCATAAGGAAGAAAAATGTGCCTGTAGTTTAACACAACCTATAGAGAACTACACCTTCCAGTAAATGCCAGCTGCAGTCAAGCCCAGCCGCCTTCTTGCAATTCACAGAACGTCCTTCAGTTAGCTTCTCTATTTTTATTAGAATAATATTCAGCAATGTTTGAAACCATCCCTACTCCCTTATTACTGTATATACTGGTGACCAACTGACTGAATGGTACAGGCTTGTGTAGCAGTACGTTGGATGTTGGTATTTTCAGTGTAGAATTCTCCATTTAAAAACTCCTTTCACCTAATGGAAAAGTGAAATTTTAGATTGTTGCTATCCTGTCCATCATGGGAATAAGATATGTTCAGTGAGAGTAGTAACAAGTAGTAATTAGTATCAGTCATCAACAATTCTATTCATTAAATACTCACAATTTAAATGCTTCCTCCATTGCATATAGCTGATGCTGTCCACTTTAATAGCTGCTTTGGGATTCCCGCTGCCACAATCCAACTGTTCACAAACTGAACGACTATGACATCAACCTGTTAGCTACTATTCCAATCACTCACATCAAAGAAAATATAAAACAGCAGGTAATGAGCTCAACTTCCTATATCCTCCACAAAAATACAGGCATTTTGAATTAATGTAACCATTTTCATTACATTCTCTACAAAAATCTCTGAGTTTTTCCCACATGCAGACTGGAAAATTCTGTTAACTATCAACACACAAACACCACCTGCTCCAATGCCTAGCTAGTTTATCACATCACCATGGCACCACTACGTATAGCAATTCCTGAATCCAAAAACGAAACTTCAAATTTTTAAAATTTTACGTCTCCTAGGTTTCTTCTGATTTTTTTTTTGTTTTTACTCTTCTGAGGAAAAGAGGAAACTATGTTTCCATTTGTGCAAAGTTTGAATTTTAATTCATCTATAACTGGCATTTTTAGTTAGGTGACTGCCAGAGGCCAGGGTTCTGATTTGGAAACGCAAAAGAACTTCAAGAAGGGTGAATATTCTATTCTCAGTGTAACACTGAGTTATGCTTGCATCCATAACCAGAATACTACAGCCATTATTTATAAATGTTAGCAACTCTCTCCTCATTGAGAGCTGTAAGGACAAACTTTTAAGTATTAGGATAACGTGTGTTTTTATCCCACAACGCAAATAAACAGATTCAGAATGGGATGAGTTGACAAAAAGTTAATTTAAAGGAGTAGTCCTCAAGATTCGGGATAGAACCTAAAACCAGCAAGATTTAGAAATTCACTACTTTCTCTTCCCACATAATATTTCTTTAAAAACAAGGATACTCCAGTGTGTGGGGGTGGGGAGGGTATCTCTTCATGGTCAGTAAATATAACATGATGGCTACTACTTTAAGCCAGAACAGCAATTTCTGTTGAGACATTTTTCCTATTAAACTATATGAATACACAGACATACACCTCCTGAAGATGCCTTTTCTATTACAGCTAAGGGGCTGAGTTACTGGGAAAAATCTGAAAATTCAGTGAGTCCAGATGTTCCAGAAATAATCTTTCACTTATTTTCCTTTCCTGGAAGGACTTGTGGTTTCTGTGTGTAACTAAAGAGAACTTAACCACACAGCATGATTTCACACAACGGCTCAGTACTGAAGCCCAACTAAGCAACTAAGGTTACCCTGGACCAGTAATGTCAGAGCAACGAACCTAGAGAAAATTTTCTAGGTCAGATCACTAAAAACTTTATTTCTGAGCTTTGTCTCACTAAAAAACAAAACAAAACAAAAAAAGGCAGCTTTAAATCTCACAGTCATTAAGATTTGTGTGACGTACAGGACAGGCAATACCACTAGTTCAAAAAAGTAGAAAGACAAGCAGTGTGTAGCCAAACAGGACCCATAATCAGTTTTCTTGCAGAACATTAAGTACATATGTGACCATGGTATAAATACACACGCAAAGTGGAGGGATGCCAACTACATTTCTCTGTAAGATGAAATTTCAGTCTGTACTCAAATCCACCCCCAAAGCCAACCATCTTTGAAACCTATGTGCCACACTATGAATCAGAGCCTTTTCTATAGAAGTTTGGAATTCAGTCAGCTAGCACTCCCTCCAAATTAAAAAGATCCCTTTAGGATCTCTAGCATGTTTGGATTTATGCAATTTGAGGAGAACTATGACTCAATTTCTGAAGGTCTCATCATTAGGTTGTCCTAAGAAGTAATTCACTGGACTGCTCCATTAGTTCTTGATACCAGTACTTTAGAAATTACTGCATTCCTATTGCTAGTTTGTCTACCACGTGATTTGCCAAGTAGACAAATTAGACTTCTCTCCATAGAGTAGATGAGCACAGGAACCTACAGGAGTTGTCAACAAGCAAGTACTGTGCTCAAGTAGACATTTACTCTGTGACAGCATGACTCTCAAGTTTCTTCTAAGGGAGTATGTTCAGTCAATTTCTATGGACACTCCAGACAGAGCACCGCTGGGGCAGCTAGGACCATGAGATTTCTTTTGAAAGTACTGCATACAGTATTGAGACACTTCTAGAATCCATTAAAAGTATTCTCAAAAAGCCCTGCACTAAATACACACCATCATGTTAACACTGAGGTAAGATCATTAAAATGCTGCTGGCCTTAGAAATGGCACAGAAAACATTTCCTGCTCTCCTGAGAACATACTCATTAGACTAAACTAGGTTAGGTAAAAACCACAGCACAACCATAGCGTGGAGCAGACATCTGAACACCATGACCACTGCAGGTCGAAGTCCTCTGCAACATGCTTGTAAGCAAGAGGAAGAGGAAAACAAGATGGCAGGTGAGATTTTATCTTTCCAAGTCAGTCTAGACTATAAAATTACTCCATTCCCATGAAAACAACAATGCATGAGACAGAACAGATTGCTGAAACAGCCAAGTACTGTGCACTTAAATGTCCAAAGCTACAGTGTGGTGTACAAGGAATAGAGTTCTACACAGACCATATCTGATATTCTGACATACCATGATCACGCTGGACCTCCTTATCCAGTCACTAGCAGCCACTGGCTTAAGATTTTAGAATCGGTTAACATCTCATCCTCTTCCCCTCCTGTTGCCTAGGAACTGAGAAGAGGGCAACTGCATATCAAGAGAATTTAGCCCAGCAGTCTTTGTGATCACTTAGGAGAAGAGTGGAAATTCAGGTCAGGGCAAAGCAAAAGTATACGCCCTTATTAGTTTAATGAATGACAATTTAGAATGTCTTAAGCCTTGTAAGGTCACAAAAAGTAATAAGCACTCCTCTTTCAAAACCTGATCTTGATCACATGCTGGGGCACTCCCCATCCTCATTTGTATCACAAAGTCACATCTCACACAACTGTAGAGGACAGTTGTGAAAGATCACAAAGTTGCAGAATGCAAACACCACTCACTGAGGTGAAAGTGAAGAAAAACTCAGATTCAGACTAGTTCAATCCAAATCCAGCTAAGTTACCTAGCTAAGAAGCTTCCAGTAACCTTGTAATTGTTTCCTGTACTTGCATACAACACCATATTGTTAACATCCAGCAGTACAATAGCACATCCACATACTTGCATTAAAATCAATGCAGGTGTTGAGTTTCAGAAGACTTTGTTTTAAAATGGTTATGAGAATCAATTATCTCTTTATATCTCTAATGAAAAGCAGCAGGACATCAGAGATATCAGGAGCGGCACCTTTTTCTGAAGAGAAGGAACAGAAATGTGTTGTGTCACTCAAAGTTGCCGTATGAAGAGGTCAAAAGCAAGAGCAGTGGTTGGACAGAAGACTCTCAACACCACCTTACTACTCTATAGTAAAACAGGTTTGAGTATTACCACAGATGGTTGCCTTCACTGAACAATTTATTTAGTTAAAACAGATGCAAACAGTGTGCTTAGATAAGAGTTGTTTACTGTTCCAGACATGGGGAAAATAAAGCATTTACAAACTGGGAAGTTACAACCACAAGCTGCATTAAAATTATAGATTTGAAGAACGTAGAACATATAAATTTACATGGAAACATTCACGAAAGGACGCTTCAATTATACCAATAAGTGTCTGTAGAGAGTGACCATAGTTGGATAAACCTTATGGATAATTTTATTAAAGCTGTGGAATTTACAGGAATTTAAGTGCTTCCAGGTGCAGATACGACATTCAGTTAGAATGTGTTCCCTAATGTACAGCAGGAGCCCATAAAGACTTCTCAGTAAATAATTGTCTCAAATCAAGCACTGGTAATTGAGATTTGTGGATGAAGGTGTCACAGCTGGAAACCATGACATGCTCTTACATTAATGATCAGTAAACAGCTATTAAGCATTATTTGAACTAGCTTTATCACGAATAGGATAAGAAAAAATGATGAATTCTAATCATTTTCCTTGTGGTTTAAACCACTGCATTTATGCAATTGTAGAGTTATCTCTCACAATGAGGCTAGAAAACACGGCCGGTCTTGAACCTGGACAATGGCCAGAAAGATAACACAAAGCCCTTGGTTTAGAACTTCTCTATTCCTTCTTGGAAAGCTAATGCTATCCGGGGAGTAAGCCAATGCATATCTCTGCTTTGAGCCACCATTACAATGTAGGCATCTTTCATGCAGCAGGAGCCAACATCAGAGATCGGATGCAGGAAGGTAAAAGCAATGTAAAATAGAATTATCACACTGAGAGAGTGACTAAGAAGTTTCAGAGTTAGCTGTGCTTAATTTTCACTTTCTCTTGGGGAAACTGGGTAACAGACAGTCTTCTTTAATTTGGAACTCATGAGCATGCCATAAAAACAGGAGTCAGTTCCTGTACATTCCCATGTTATACGTGCGTTTAAGGAGTACTGAGGTAATCAAAAAAAAGTGTCAATAAACGTCTGTGCAATTGCAACACATTACAACACAAGTTTCAAGTATTGTTTTGGTAGGAACCTGCTACATGCACAGCAACACAGAGTACGACATCACAGAACGTGGCCAGGTACATTAAGCCTGAGGGCTGCCCCTAAAGTAATGCCTCCTATTTCATTACGTTGACCAATGACATCACAGGTGGATGTTGGTGGTATGGCAGCAGAGGTTTAAACCTTTCCACCACTATTCTGTCACATTTTGTTGCCATACAACAGATGGCACCAGAGGGGCAGTCTGACAAAATGGTGTCTGACATAAAAGTGTGGATGGAGCAAAGGTACACCACTGAATTCCTCCATGTGGAAAAAATGGCACCCACTGACATTCATCAACACTTGTTGAACGCTGATGGAGACCAAATAGTGGATGTGAGCACAGTGAGGCAGTGGGTGGTGCGTTTTCAGCAGTGGCGACAGCGGTCACCTCTGCTGGTACAGATTTTTACAAGTATGGCTTGGAGGCTCTTGTTCATGGCTTGCAAAAATGCATAGCTAATGGTGGTGACTACACAGAATTTTGCAGCTTCATAGCAAAGAATCTGCTGTATTAAACAGTGTTATTTGTGCTCTTTGTATCTGTTGCAGTTTCCATGGAAATAAATAGAAGACATTAGTTTCAGAGCAACCTACATAGGTCGCTAAGAACCTACTCAGGTTCTTAGTTTTAGTTTGGACAGAGATTAAGTTACACAGGAATACCAGGAAAGTAGCATGTTATTGTTGATTTGATTTATACAGTTCCTTCGGAAAGAAGTCTATGAATTTGCCTTACTCAACTATGAGGTAACGAATCCTTAATTACAGCAATCTTCTCTATTAATGCTTAATAGAGAAAATTAACCTGTACTTAAGGTCTTGAACTGAAGATACGAGGTCTAAATGAAGGTTAAATGTAGAACTGTAATACATGATTTGTCTTGCTCAAAAGGAAACTGCCTTTTCTCATTCCAGATTTATTTGATGTACATCTGAGAACTCTAATATGCACACACAGAACCTGAGAAACAGAGCAGTTGATAGCGCTCATGCCATCAACCACCTTGTTACTCCTGTGAGGTATGCACTTCGTGACAGGAACAGGATGTTAAGCAAACTCACACCATCCCTACTCTTTATGTGTCATTCTGAAGTGTACAACATGAGTTTCCTCAGGTAAGTTTTATCTTCATGTCAGATAACTGCACCTGCTCTGCCTTCCAGATCTTGAAATAAGGTAATACCTAACCCACTCTAAAATGTCAGAATGTGGGAACTGCTTAGCAAAACTGGGAAATGTTAGTAAAAATTATACATAAACACTATTACTGAATTCCTTGTGGAAATGGACAACAAACAGAATAGAGAGATCTTCATAAACTGTGCTAAGGCATCTAGACTAAAGTGCCTGAATTTTTCTTCTGTTGTAAGGATTATTGTGCATTTGCCTTTTAGCTAATTTCTGTTTTCAACTTGTTCTGAGTCATTTTTTCCATTACTGTAAGCTACCTTGTTTTTATTGGATGCTCTCAGCCTAAGCATGTTCATAACATCATGTCTTCAAAATTATGGTTAAAAGCAAGATAAAATTTGCCTAAAATTTGCCAAAATTAACAATTAAAATGAGCCTGTAGCAACTGGTATGCCTACCTAAAAATGAATTTTGTACAACACAAAATATGAATTTAAGTATTCCTTCTATGCCATCAAGTAATTCATAACAGTTTATCAACTCATGGATGGATGTTAGAGAACCAACATTTAGATTTTGTCTATTTGTTTTACAAATAAAATTTCTTAACAGTAAGATGGTATATTCTTTTTAAATAGCAAGTGCATTAAATAAAAGCAAACAATTTACAGCATCTGATAATTTCGGATTTGCTAGAATTTATGCCAGTTTTCCAGGAAACAGGAAATACATTTAGGAGCTATAGCAAAATTGTTCTAAATAATTATTCTTACCCAACTACTCAAATTTAACTCATGAGGTAAGAAAAAAATAAAAGAATCAAAACCAAACAGCAGCATAGGAACAGTGGACAATTTAATTACAGCTCCCCACAATTTGCAGGTACAGATACACATTGAGTACAATCTACCTTTAACAGAATGGTGTCATAAGTAAAGAAATTTGTTTTATTTCAACTTGAAACAAATACTAAAATGTAAGTTAATGTAATTTTATGTATTTGATTGCATTCTTCTTCTCCAAGCTTCACACACGTTCCACTTCTTCAGAGGTCTGTACAGCACAAGTGAAGCAGCTGTTTCATTAGGAATTTCTGCTTCCTCTGTAATGTCAGGCAAGTCATGGCTAAGAACCATTGAATGTAACAGTTTTCATTTTTTCCTAGTATCTGTATTACTGCAACACCTAGGAGCTTGAGTCACACAGCAGGATCTCTAGATGAAATATAACCACATCTGTGGAGCAATTCAGGTTTTCTGGAAGAAGACTCTGCTTTGATATCCCAATCTGTTTGAATACAGCAAAAGCAAGAGAGCTCCCAAAAAGGAATGGAGGGGGAAAAAAAAAAAAGTATTAGTTAGCATGCCACCAAAGGCCTTGAACTCCATAAACAATACTGTGGAAGAACTATCTAGGGCATCTGAAATTCTGCATCCACTTCCAAGCATGACTATTGAGCACAGACTGCCTAAACCATGTTTTCTTTATGTTCAAACTGATTTCTCATTTAGCCAATGTCTCCAGTCTGTTCTCTTTAGAAGAGTTTTCACACTTTCTAGACAAGAGAAAGTCAAAAGCCACAATTCTCATTTTGAAAAAACAAGCCCCAGACTCAATCAAACAGACAATCTAAAGGCACAGACTTCTGCAAAATCTAGAAAGATGCTGCAAGATAACTAATGTATTAATTAAATGCTCTCTAACACAGCACTGAAGAGCGAAGAACTAGATTTTACATCACAGCTTTGTAGAACAAGAAATACTTCAGTGTAACAAAATTATTCTTTCATATCTTCTCTATTCTGTATGCGGTCCCTGTTCCTCCCCTCCCCTTGTTTCTCCATTCTGTGCTTCCTGCATTACGCTTTTCAGGAACTGGACCACCTCAGGTGAGCAGTGAGTTCTGCCTGGTAGGTGAGAAGATAATACACACCTACCTAGCTACCAAAGAAATAAGCTCTTCGGTCTGGGAGCAAGTTGAGCAGACATACCCATTCTCAGAGGGAAGCCTGTGTACTTGCATTCAAACTACAGAGAACTCTCTTGCTTGGTCTCACTGGGCCAAGGAAGTATCACACCACAAGCTATGCAGCTCAGTATAATATCAACCAGCATCCTGAAACTGACTACAAGAACATCCTTAAGACAAGAATCGAGCAAAGATCTTACTACTTCTTTTAGTGTTGGAAAAACAGAGGCCAACCAGGAAACAGACTGACAAGTACTCAACTGCAGTAAATGCCTGCAATGTATTTCTCTTCCACAGCCAAGGACTTGAAGGTAGAACTCCTTAGACCCTCTTAACACAAAAACCATATAAACCAGATAAAAGACATCTCTTCTGAAGTAGAAGCAGACATCTCCCTCTCATTTTTCTTCCATGTAAGAGTACTTAGATAAAAATTAAGCAAATATCCTCCAGATACTTGAATGGTGTAGCCTTCCACTAAAAGATCTAAGGTCTAACAATGCTTTATATGCTTAAAAAATGGCCCACCTCCTAACAGAAGGCAGCACCATGATCACAGTATCTACTCCTTGATCCAAGTGAAGAAGCCCATGCAACAGCAGTTTCTTGTTGAAAAGACCCAGTGGAAGACACTGCCTCTGTCTCTCACCCCAAAGTAGGTTTTAAGCAAGCCACAGCTCTACTTCATCCTTCAGTTTCTCAATGAAACTCCAAAACAGTACTTTCTAATAAATTACTAGTCTGGCTTGGGTATTGAGAAAGGATCCCAGCCATTCTGCATATGTATGCCACTATATTAGGTTTTTTTTTTTTTCCCCCAGCCTTAAAGCATAACAACAGTCTTCTTTCTTTAAAGGCAAGGTCAAAATACAGCTAATCAGGCATGAGACAGATGGTGCTTGAACGAGACTGCATCATTTTTCTTACAATTTACATAGGATCCTTAAGAACATGTAAGTGGATCTGCTTGGTAGTTTGCCTGCATGTACTCCCAGCTCTACTTTTGCTTAGAACAACTTCAAGTAGCACCAGTAGAGTAAACCTCCACCAAAACCTAGAACATACAGCAAAATTTCCTTTAAGACTAAAGGGTTTCACATCACTCAGGTGGTTTTGTAAGTTTAACTACACAGTCCCCCAGGAACAGCACAGATCCCTAGCAATAGTAGTGGTATAATTCCACCCAGGTTTTGTCTTTAATTTCCAAAGCTGAGCCAAAAATGGAACAATGAGCCTTCCATATAGGCAAAGAACATTTATACTGAGCCGTAGCGGAGCACAGACTGGTAGGAGCACTCCTAAGCATGCAGTTTCCAACTTACACTTTTGTAGTCCCTTTTGCTCAGCAGTTCCATACCTGCCTCTCAGGCTGAAGGTAATCAGTCACCACTGCAGCAGAGGAAGCAGCACGCCTACACACAAAGCTGTCCAACTATCCTAGTTCCAAGCCATTCAGTCTAAAGAGTTAACTGTATACTATGTAACAAAAGGAAACAGCAGCCATAGACATAAAGGTTGGGGGTGGATAGAGAGGGTTTGCTCTTTTGGGGAAAAGGAGGTAAATAGGTCTGGAAAGAATTATGAAGACTTAAAGTAAAAAATAAGAAAACCCACAGATTCAGCTATTAAGCAATATCCTCATGCAGCTACTGGCTGACTGCACAGAAGAGACCTTTCACTCACAGAAGGAAAAACAGTAACAAATGGTGGAATCAACTGTCATTTGGTCCTTGAACATCAGTGAAGTTATGAATTTGCCTCAGTATTTGTCTCCTGGAATTCACAGCTGTGCGGCTCCAATTTCGAACTGCAAAATGAATAATTTCCATTTTAGGAGACCAGCTTGCGGGAGGTCAGAGCAATCTGGCTATCCTTGGTTACACATCAAGGTCGTTAACAAGCTGACGGATCTGCTTGTGCTAGTACATGCACAAAAACAATCTAACCCCATCAAAGCAAGCGTACTAGACCTTCAGCTGAAGAAGTTGTACTAGAGTTTACTGCAGAGACACTGCTACTACTGGAAACCTTTAGATCTGCTTCTAGCACTTTTAGCCCACATACTGGATGAAGTTCATGCTCAACAATCCCATGTAACAGTGGGTAAGCACCTTGGTTTCACAACCTTCAAAGATTTTTCCTCCATCTTCAAATTTAGCAGCATGTAAAACTCAACATGTGTTCTAGTATTAGCAGGTACAGAATATCCACCCTTCTCCTTCCTGCAGGAAGGACTCAATATTACTGGCTTATTGCATCTAGTGGACGCACAAAGTGTGATATCTACTGGCATAATATAAGAAAGTTATGACAACGCAAAAAAAATCCACTTCATTGTACATGGCATGTACATCAAAGTCATGGGTCAATTAGAGCTTGTCAATTTGAACACTCTTCTTCTAAACAGAAGAAAAAAAAAATTACTGCTAGTAGAGTTACCTGAACGCCCAAGCTCAAAAAGAACACTGTGAACATTTATTGCAGTAGAGATTCAGAAACAAAGCCAGAATTTTAACTATTTGTTTTACAGCTGAAGAGTGTTATTAATCTGCTCAGCACCTGTACTGCTAGGTCACCAAGGCAGCCAAAACTCTAGTATAAGCAGTACTAAGCATTAAGTATCGAGATCAAAAAATAACATGGAGATATTGCAGGTGAGTTACATCACCACTATGCACCAAGAGGTTCCTGTACACATCTGCCTATTCAATCCTGAATTTGAGATTCCACAACAGTCAAAATTTCCACATGATATGGAAGTGTCTCCTCCCAAAAGCTAAAAAGAAAAGCCATTCAGAACATTAGGAATTACTAGCAATAAATGTAATTTACACTTGTGGTGGTTATGGTAAAGTGGGGACAGGAGAAACATACACAAGTCCATTCTGAAAGCATACTACCATTGCTTTGGGCTAGAACTTAAAAGTTCTCTAAACAGAAAAAGTAGATTAGAAACTCAGACTCCTCTGAAGAAGTTGAAAATTAGACAAGTAATCATCAGAATTCTGAGTTTGCTCTTTCCTATCATTTCTTGGTTTCTACTGATAAAGGACATCTAGTTCTGTTGCAAAAACACAACTTTGATCTCCACTTCTACTTGTAACTATAGCATCTTCTGCAAAAGGTTTCCACCCAACTTTACTTCATACTGCAAATTCTGTAGCATTTACCACAATCAGTCCAATCTGACATTTTGCTGTCTCTTTCAACAAGATACGGCATTTCCTTTTGATTCTTGCTGTTGTGGACATTAGCTGTGATAGTGCCAATGGAATAAGCCTGATGACAAGTCAAAAGCCTCAGGTTAAACATGCCTGAGAACACGCATTCACTGTCAAGATAGAAAAGCAGCCAGAACTACTAGATCCACTGCAGAAACGCATGACTTGCTGGCTGAAGAAAGGATTCTCCAGGCATGGCTGACCAGTCCATTTGGCCAATAACCTGCTGCCTAATTACAGTTCTATGTGACCTTGTGCCAACCCAAAGGTGTAACTTTGCAACCTAAGTGCTGTTCTCATCCACCTCGTAAAGCAGATGGGGGTGGACAAATTGACTTTCCCCAGCTATTCCAACAGGCCACTGCCATTCCAACAGGTCTGCTGCTCACCCTTCATGCAGTGTAATCTTATAAGCAAGATGTTTCCTTTATTCAGTATCATCTTTTAAGTTGGCAACAGCATTATATTTGTAGAACCACAGTGTTTCGGGAGAGAGGGGAATCATATTTTCTTCCAAGAGACTCACCACTTCTTGCAATACCCAGAGTGATTAAGCTTTTTTTCTCCCTCAAGCACGCAGTCAGGTTATGTCAGCTGATATAACTCAGTCACAAGTATTTGGAACTTTAAATTTTGCATTTCGAAATAAAAAGGACTGCAGAAAAACCAAAATGCAGATAAATCTGCCTGCTTTGGATATAACATACCATCTAAGGAATTTAAATAAGATTTTATGTATGACTTTTAAAGTCAGAGTCTTAATAAAATTGCACTTCATCCAGATATATTTGAGATTAAGAAGGTAAACAGCTAAACATAGTGATCAGTAACATTCTCAATGAATCAAGATTCCATTAAAGTGCTAAAGACCTTTCATGATTTACAAATTGCAACTGACAAAAGCAAGAGTTCACCAAAATCTTCGGTTCATATACCTGGCTCTACTGCACAGAGTGGCAAAACATGAGGGGCAAAAAGTTAAAAACACTTCAGAGAAACTTTCAGCTAAATCATGGGTTTAGGGAGCTGGGTTTCATCTTGCTTCTTAAGTCAGGATGAGCAGAGAAGGAAATATCCTGTGCCTCAATGGTTGCTAGCATTAGCAAAGAAAGGCAGCAAACCTTACTACCTAGGTAATACTTAGGGTTTAAAATGCAATAAAACAGTCCCAATCAGTTGACTTAGGCTATTATGTTATTAAATTCTGCATAAACACCTTCCAAGTATTGACAGATCACAAACAACTAACATGTTATCTAATGCAGTATCTGCAATAGTGGAACATGACAAAGCAAAACAAAAAGGAGAAAAAAAAAGCAAGAAAATCCTCCTAAGTTTAACTTGTATAATACTATTTTCTACACATACTTAGAGGTGTTGAAGTCCTCAGAGTAGACAAATTAAGACTCCAAATGTTTCCAAAGGCAGTCAAGAGTAAAAAATTGTTACTGTATGTGCAGGTAAACAAACAGCTGCAGAGAAACAAAGTTTCTGGAAGAACGCCAGAAGAGGGGAAATTACACATCAGCACTTGGAAGCAAGCACTTGAGTCATACCTGTGTACTTGATAAGCTACCTCACTGATGAATCTATGACTCTGATGTCAACAAGGCTTCTTATTAGAAAGACACTTTTAAGCCCTGTTTGGTCTTCTATTGGACCCCTCCCACCCCCAGTTTGCACTTTCACCTTTTAGTGATACTGTAGTTATACACCATTATTTTGCAAAAATAACTTAAATGGAAAAACATTTTAACAAGACAACCATCATGCAAGTTTTTCCATGACAGAGTTTTCCTGTTTTCATGTTTTAACTCAGCATTTAAACCTGACATGACAGGTCAGTTGCTCTAAGAGAGAATGCCTAACAGTTAATAGCATCAACAGCTTTCAAAAACCACCATCGTGACTAATCAAGTATTTTGTTTCAATAGGCTCTCTGGGCTTTTGTAAAGTTATTTTAAGTCAAGCTCAAGTTAACACCTAACACCTGACCTTCCCTCAGGAACTGTTCCATGCACATCCAGAAAGACTTGCCTGCTTCCCGGTTCCTTATGCCAGACAATCTGCTAACAACTAGGCTCCAAAAAGCTACAGTAACTTTTTCACATATATAGCAATTCTCACATTGGTAGTTTCTTTGCAGTAAAAATAGATGGCATCTCATACAGAACTTCACCCACACAGCACGAACCCCTCTCATTTTGAGATGCATGTTTTTCTTTGTTGCACAGAACAAGGAAATGAGCATCTTTCTCAGGTCACTGTACCATTCCTGTCTTGGTGACAGAATGAACAACAACAAAAACAACTGAGTTAGCAAGTTGTTACAGTAGGATTATTTACATTTCAGTAAGAAACCTATAATCCTAAGTAGAAATTGGAGGGTTCTGAAAATGAATTTAATAGCACTTTGCATGAAGGAGAGACAACACACTTCTCAGACTGGACAAACCAAGTTCATATCCACTAAACTTCAATTGGTAGATAGAAAATAAACTGATTACTTAACCAGTTAAAGCACTACAGTTATCTTACCAAATACAACCAGGTCCTGAACATGGTAGCGGCAAATTATGTTCCACATTTACTCCATGTTACCTTCATGAATTGTGAACTGAAAACGCTGACAAAGGGGAAAATATGTATCAGAACTCCAGTAGTTGTTTTACTAAAGTACTGTATTACATGCAAAACCATATCAGATACTCTTACTAGTCTTTAATAAAGCTTGTTCAGGGTGGTAGTTTCTCTTGTAGGGAAAAGGGAAATAACATGTTTGAGCATGAAGTTCTTACTGAAGGCGATATTGCATTCAAATATTTTGGAGAAGCCTATGGCCTTAAACAAGACCAAAATCAACAAAGCAAGCCTGGATACTAGCTAACCTATAACTAGCAGGAAGATAAACGGTCCTTCTCAGGTGTACTAAGAGTACCACAGAATCAGCTGGCATGTGAAGCCTACAACGCATATTTTCTAGCTGTGTTTCTCCAAACAGAATCTACCTGATCTGTGGGATACTCAGACCTACCAATATAATTTTGCTTTCACAGGGGCTGTGAGGGAAAAGCAATTTAAGAATTTAATCACTGGAGTCCACTGAGTGTATCTAAGGTGATTTTGTTTTTGTTAATACAGAAGTCAGTATATTTCAAGCTGCCACAGATGAATTGTGAGTAAAAAAGGCAAAGGGACAGCTAAATGAATCTTCCCAGTCACATAAATACCTTCTCTTGCATGTTTTCCTTCAAGAAAATGAAATTACTACATTTAACAGACTATTTCTGCCTCTTTGTTAGTATTAACACAACTACTTCACCACCCTGTAAACAGTATCTGACACTAAATATTTTTCCTGGCTAGTGGTAGCAAACTGGCTATAGCTAGCACTGTGTGAAACTCAGTTCCCACTGTGGGGAGAATAAGGAAAAAAAAAAAATCTGATCTACATTAATTTTTTGAATGTAACCTCATCTTAAGACAATGTTGTCTTTAACGGTGCCTAGACACTAGAACAGCACACTGACTCCAAATTCAACAGCCTTATGAAATTAGATTATCATTGCTATTCATTAGCACAAAGCTAGCCCATCACCAAGGAATTAGTCAGGAATTACTAGTTTTAAAGGGACAGACAGCTACATACAAAGGTTAGCACCAGGATAATCTAATTCAAAAATAACTCTCAAGAGAAAATGAGGGAAGGGTAAAATTCCCCCAGACCTCTCATCCTATTTTCGGTGTCCAGAACCAGAAAAGCAAGTATACTTCTATGTAACAAGAATTCCTATACAGAGAAACAGTGAGATGTTGCTCATGCTCCCATACTTCACATCAATATCTGCAGTTGCATCCTGCACCGGTATGCGTTGCCAAAGCAGAAATTGCTCAACACAGCCTCTTCCTGTATCCCAACCGCAGCTCCTCTGAGACCTTTCTTTTCACAGGCTATTATGATCTGTAAGCGATTTTAGATCTTTCTCTTCGTTTTATATTCATTATGTTTACACCTGGAACTATTTACATACTAACAGGAAAAAGATTTATTCTAGAGGCACCAAGAAGCCAGAGAAACATAGATTCTTCTTACAGAGCGTTAAACCTTTCGCAGACTGAGACGAAGCAAACAGTACTTGTGAGAAAGGAGTTATCATTACAGCCTAAAATAACTCAAGTTGCAGTTGCTGAACATAATAAGCTGTGGCAAATTGTTAAGCTTAGTAAGCTTTCTAAAGGCATTGTTTATATGGTTTGATAGTGGTATAATTACTAAATAATGCTGTCATCCCAGTCTTCACTTTTCACTGATTAAAACCTAAGGCAATTCATTTTTGTCCAAGTTCTCAGCAAGTTAGGCACTGAAAGCATCAGGCTGGATTGATTTGAAAACATTTCCAAAGACGACATGTCCTGACATGAATACAACAAGTTTAAGATTTGGCCAAGTTCTTTATTTTTTAAACTAGTTTAAAAAAGTAATACTGCAATAACAACATTTAAAGTTACTTATTTTCTGAACTGCTATAGGGAGGCGGTAAAATTTCAGACCAATTGAGAAGATACTATCAACAGCTTTAGACTGTTTCAGCTCTGGGATTTGGGTGGGGAAACAGATAGGTACTTTTAAAAATTTTATTGGTTTCATTAAGGTTACTCATGTAATTAAGCCTACCCATTCACGTATAATTGCATGTATTTATAAACATACTGCAAATAACAATGCTCTTAAAACTCGGGATGATGTCCTCTGTAACTTTAAAACAACAATTTTTTCTACTTCAGTAATGAAAGCACAGGTTTTCAACCAAGAATGCTGTAGCAAATTTCAGGACAACACTAAGTTGAAAGTGTCAGAGACAGAATTCTTAGATGGTATTTTGGTTTCCAAAAGGGGCCCAACAAGGATCCCAGATTTGACAGAGGAATGCAGCTTGTCAATGTAGCCTTCATCCAATTTTAGTATTTCAGAAGGTAGCATCGAACACACATACAGCAGTAGCGTGCACTTCCATCAGCTGTGTTCACCTTTGTTGATGTACAGTTGTTTTGCCTTAGAAAAATACTGAAGTGTGAGGTTTCAAGAAAAAAAAAAAATACTAGGTAAGTCCTTCCTGTAAGTTTGAAGCAGAACTGTTAACAAGCAGGTTTCACGTTGCCAGTTCATCCTGGAGGAGAAACTAAAAAAAAGGAACAGAAAAATAAGTCCACGAACAATAGCATATGAATATTTCAGAAGAACAACACAAGGCTGAGACTTGTATGGAGCTTCCTGATGTGCAAGAAACCTCAAATACGTGTAGAAGATGCTTGCATTACTCTTTCAGTTTACTATCAGGATAGTAAAACAAGAAATTAAACAAACACCCCAGAACTGAAAGTTGTGCAGTAACCACTACCAGCTGGCTAACTGATCATGTCAAAGCAAACTGCCACAGTTTACACTCAAGGCCATGCATTATGACCATAGTCTCAGAAAATAAATAGGATATTCCAAAATGATTTAAAAAAAATAATTTTTAAAAATCCATGAAACTTGGCCCCTGACAAAGTTTTAAAGCCATAATTGTTTTCTAACAGCCACTGCTTACAGATATTTTGGTATCATAATATGGTTTTTGTGATGAAAGGTAAAGTTAAGAAGTTTGGATGAAGTTACAGTAGGATCAGAACTACTTATGTGCAACCCTGAGGACAAAACTACTGCTATTTCTGTGTGCAAGCCCAAGATGAGGCTGCATTGGCTCAACTTTTTTCCCCCAGGGGTGTTTCACCATCTTCTTAAAGCCAACTCCTCTCTTCATTCATGGTAACAGATTTTTAGAAGCCATTAGACTAAGACATGTATTGTTAAGGGAGATAAGTGCTAACACCTTTCATCCATAAAAAGGAAACTGTCTTGTTCAAAGACTTCATCATATTATTTTAATAAAGATTCAATGTTTGCAGATAAGCACAGTTGTTGTATCTGTGTTCTAAGAAAATAACAAAAACAGCAAAAAACCCAACCCCACACAAGCTGGGTATCAGGTCTCGTCAAAATAAAGCATTCAAAAAATATATACATTTTCCCAAGTGCTTCCCTACTAAGTGCCCTGATCATCTTTTGACTTCTTATTCTATCCTTATACTCTTGGAAGTACTAGAAAGGAAACAGCTGAGGCATGCCGCCACTCTTATGCCATGCTTTCCATTGACTGTCATTTCAGGAATGCATATAGGAAAGTAAAGCAGCTTGGAATGTCTCCACCCATCCAGCAGCACCAGAAGCTGCCCAGCTCACCAACAGCTCCACTGCCTTGCAGCTGCATTCCAGTTTGGATTTCTATGGTTGCACAGTTCAATAAAGAATATCGTTGAGCACTGATAGAACCTTTGTTGGTTAAACAACCTCATATGCTGCATATCCTACCTGGCATATAACACCTATTGGTGGTACAGCAGTAACAAGGTATAGTTCACAGTTTCTTGGTTGCAGAAGTTCCAGAAATATGTACTCATGCTACAGTTGTCCAAAGTTCCCACCACACTCATTTCAAAGCTTATCGGTGGCCCCACCCTGTTTGAATACATTATTGGATAAATTTAAGTGCTTGAACAAACACGTGCATGTTCCTCAATTCCACATCCTGTCAGCTCAGCCTCAAAAGAGTCACAATTATACGCAAAACAGCAACAAATTTGCTGGGCTCATTTTTTGACTGGATTGCAGAGTCTTACTAGCCCAAGTAAGATGAGAGAGAGCAGGAGCACACACGAAGGATAAACAAGTGCAGGACTGGCCAAGAGCCTGTCAAACCATCTGTTCCAACTAAAATTTAGCATATACCCTTAAGCCTGGAATACACATCCTCAGTTGGAAGACTTAAGTCACATCTCTACTAATGATTTACACTGGCTAGTTCTCCATCTAACCTCAGATCTAGCTAATAAATTAAAAATTTGTAATTTGGTAAGCAATAACAAAGTGGTAATCAAGAAACCTGCTACTGTGATGCCAAGATCAAAAAGGCCTCAAACCAAGCACGCACACATCAGTTTCATTCACACGTATAATTGCTCATATCTACTCTCAAAAGGTGCTTTTGATGATTTATCATGAAAGGAATGTTCCAAGATATCAAGCATACGCCACAATACATACAAAACTACGGATAAAGCTTAACTGTAAAAGCAGTATTAATGCTACAGTGAAATTCATAGCTAGAGACCAGTAGAAGTCATCCCTGAGCATTAGTTTTGATACATAATGTAAGGATCAATTCACATGAGAAAGCTTTGACAGCAGAACACTTCCTACATGACTAGATGAATAAGTTCAATAAATCCGTTGAGAAAACAGAAATGAAAATCCTAGGGTCAAACTTGACAGAGCTTAGAGGCCAAGAGACACTTGGAGATGATAAATTAAGAAGACAAGAAGATTGCTATTTATTTTCTGCTTGATATTATAAGAGAAATAATTACTCCAAATCCAACATTTAAAATTTCCAGTATTGTGGTTCTTCATAATGTATTTTAACTACATTTTTCTTCACTTGCCTCCATTTCAAAGGACAAAAAAGAAAAAAACTTAGATGACATGATCATTAGGAAGTTAACAAGTACTTATTGTAAAATCTGAACCTAGCTACTGTAACTATGGAGAGAAAGATCTATGGCCCACACAAGAACCAACTCCAATTACAGAAGGGATTTTAAACAAATATGCCTCTGTAGTCTAATCACTGAGTGAAGTCAACATTACACTTATTTTCAGGATTCATTTTCTCCATGCTTTGCTGTAAAGCTAGAGAATTAAACAAATCAGGATAACATAATACAAGCTCTAAAAATGACTAAAACTCTCACTTGTGTATCACCGACAACAAGAGCTTTATGGAGCTGTGTGGGTGGGAAGCTGTTTCCCCTCTGAAGAGGGAGGATTTAGACATCAGGTTCATGGTTAAGTACAAAATCTTTATGTACAAAAGGAAGTTCTCCTTGATAGTCTTGGAAAATTAATGGTTTTACCATACAAAGCAGTACTCTCATTCCCCCAAAGGAGAGGTGAAGAAGTCATAGCTGGGAGGTTACTAAGATAGCTTTCAGCTATTTCCACACTATCCTTATCCTTGGTTGTTGGGTGCTGCGGCTATGATGCAAACACCCTGGAGATTTAAGACTGTAGCAACCTGTTCTTTGCTCTTATGACTTGACATGCTCTGCATGCTGTGGCCCCAGCTCAAATACATGACCTGTGTTATCATTTGTCAAAAAGGATCTTGACAGCACAGCCTTAATGCCCTCTGTCTAGCTCTAAGGCAATGGGATTCAGCGCAGGTCAAATTTACATCCCCTTTTCACCTCCTGTTTGAAAGGAGGTCATAAAGATAGATGACAGTTGATCCCTACTGCAGTGATACCCTTCTACCATATTCAGGTACTATGACCACACCATGAGGAGTCCTAACAGAATTTTTCACTTAGACTACTGCAGAAACTCCCCTCAAGGAAAGCTATTCTTACCCAAGAAATAAAACCCAAGCACAAGACTCAGAGAAAACACCAGGAAAACAGAAACCACCCTTAATCAGTTAATAAGAATGAGAGTTCAGCTAAACACTTGTGAATAGTTTCTCAGCCTCTTAATTAGTACTGATGAACCAATGCAGAGAACTATCGGTAGCATCAAGTTAGAAAAAAAAAAAAATCTACGTAACACTGCATGCTGCCATATCTGTAAACTGTTACACAACTACGAAGTGAGTAGAACAGTCAACTTCATATGTTTATCTAGTACTGGAAGAGTTGCAGAAGAACACTGATATTTGCAATAGAAAGAGGAAACAGCCTTTGGGGAACTGCTTAATTAAACTGTACTTGCCCTGGACAAAAGGAGCAGACAAATTCCTCATTATGTGTTAGGAAATCCTTAGGAAACGCTGTTCAGCCTTCACCAGAGACAGTACCTAGCGTACTCAGTGATCCTAACACACAGCTAGGGCTACACCCCTCTCACTTCCAAGCACAGCACCCTCTCCAGCAGGGACAAACACCAGGACAGCAAGACATCTTCCATGCTGTGTGGACAGATGAGGCTGCAGCACCTGTCATCCTCTCCAGACAGGGTAAGTCCAAAGACCAAGTTACCACCTCCTAAACCCAAGTGGCCTCAAAGGAAGAGGGCAGCCAAAACACGCTGCCTAAGTTGTTATACATACCTAAGTGCAGCCTTCTTTATCAGGAGCACACAGGTACTCTGCAGTGCACACTCATGCTCCCAGGGGAGCGGCACGCACAGGAAATCCAGGAACCCACTCCCATTGGTCCCTCCCCAGCACAGGCAGCGCTCCCATGCTGCCGCCCAGAAAGGCTGGTCTCCTCTTTCCTGGAGAAGCTCCGTGCAACTTTCAGGCAAGCTTTCAGTCACTTTAGCAGTAAGCACCAGGTGCAGCCAGCAAAGCAAGTCCTCTGTCAGGGAAGGCAAGAGAGGATCCTGGCCCATGAGGAAGGACAGTTGCTTGGCTTTTAAGAGGACAGAATTAAACCCCACTCGTAACAAATATGTATGCTGTAGAAGGGACTAGGTTTCACTGAAAATCATACAGTCTCTTCTCATTTCAGACAATGCCACTTTTCCCTTCTCTGCAGAAGCTACTGACCTGTGAGGCCACAGCTCCCCTCTGCGCCCTGTTTTTCTCCAATTGTTAAGGCAGGTAAGAAAAACTGCACCATCTGCATGGTAGATCTCATCCCGTGTGACAACTGTCTGGGAACACAGTATTTAAGAACATTATCAACTTAACATCCAAATTAATTGAACAGACTTCTGATGCGAAATAATAAGTCTAAACTTACCAATAGTTTTTTTGGTCTTACAGATAGACTATATTCATGTGTGTATATAAGATACTGTAACAGCAGGTGTAAGAACATCTTGCTGCCATACCTTATGTACATACATTCTCCCATAGACTGATAAATTGCACAGACTGATAAATTGCATATCCAGTTTTGTCCTTTGTGCTGAAGGTCTAACCTGAATGTACGCTGAAAAAGCAAAAAGAAAAGAACGGCATCTCAATCTACCACTACACACAGGAATAAAGATAATCTAATGACAGGGCTTTTTTCCCCCCAGTTCTGTGAGATTTTTCTTGCACTCCAAGAAACTTAATTATGTCCTCAAATGTAATGCATTAAGTCTGCTCATCTCTGCACAATGAAACAAAACAAGATCACTCCATGGCACTGACAAGAGATGAATGAAGCACCTGCGCATGCTTTCTCCCTTCCTTCCCAGCTACCAAGCTGCCATTTCCAACTGCAACCCCCTGGCCCAGACATTAAGGGAGACAGTTCCACAGAGCTCCTTCTGACAGCAACGACGTTCTACCCCACTGACGTGGGAGAAGTTTAGCTAATTGCTTTAGTAACAAAACTTGATGCTTTATTTAGGACAAGATCTGAAGCTCACCAGGATCTACAGCACTTCTCCTTCAGCATTTCCAACCACCTGGGGTATGGAGGAGGAAAAAAAAAAAAATCACAGCTTAAGCCCTTTCCTGTAACTGTCATATCTAACTGGAAAAACAAAGGCCAAATCGCAAGAGAATTAAACATTCAGACACAGGAGTTGGAACTAGATGATCTTTAAGGTCCCTTCCAACCAAAGCCACTCTATGATTCTATGGATTTGTTCTCACTAATTGTGAAATGAATGTCAGATGCAAGGTAGAGTCACTTTGTCCCTGCTGACAAATTTACTCCTGTAAAGCAGTAAATCTACATGGAAACTGACAACAACAACAAGCAGCAAGGACAGCAGTCTTAAACACAACAGACTTCAACACTGCTGACATTAGTCAAAGCTGTCAGGACAAGCGACAAGGTTTTGAAGAGTTTCCTTTGGGAGCAGATACAGCTTTGTTCCATTCCACAGCCAAACCGAGTTAAAGGAATCCATGTTATAAACTGCACTGTGCATGACCGACACCTATCATAGGACCTCTTAGAGAAAAGACATCTATGATAACGAAATGAAACCATAATAAAATGGTCATGGGAAGGAGTTTGTTATTTTGTTATCCTTCTCTCTTTTTTTCTTAAAAAAAAAAACACAAAAAACACAACAAAAAACACGCAAACCTAAGATGCCTAGGCTGCCTCAAGAGGATTATCATCTCACAACTGATCTTCTTATTTGCTTTTAATATTGGAAGACCAGAAAAGGCTCTTTGCTATCAGTGAGAGAGAGTGCAGGAGAGTGAGCAAGAGTTTTAGCAGCATAAATCTTTACCTCTATTCTATTAAACTTCGCCCTTCCAAACCACGAGCTGACTACAGGCAGAAAGAAGGGCAGAACAACAGCAGAGTAATTTTGATGTGAGCTTTGCTGTATATAACGTCAAAATCATTTTGAAAACACTATCTAGGCTTCACAGAGAACAACAACATCCTTCACCTCTGATTCTAAGGGAGCTGAGCCAGACGTCACCCCTGCCTACCAATCACTGGCGCACAGTCAGTAACTCGCCGATCCAACATCTCTCCAGTTAAGGAATGACTTTAATACCAAGCTCCCTTCCAGCACAAAGCAATCATAACCTGATTAGAGGAGAACACCGAAAACCACGCTACAAAGCGACAGGGCAGCCTCAAGTCAGGTAAGGGTGCTGCAGTACCACTCTGACAGCCTTAACCACAGCACAGTCATTCTTCCAGTTCAGTTCACAATCGAAAGCAAACCCTTTGCAGCCAAGCAAGCAATGACATACACAGGAAACAGAGCAAAAAGCAGTAAGATTTTACAGCTCACATTCAGAATTGGATTCTGTTCTTTACTACTACAGAGCAAATTATGTTTGTAGAAATCCACGTCCCTGAAAACCTGTGTGGGCTGGATAACACACGCTGAACTCACCACCTCATTTGTGTTTAAGAAAAGTGCAGTATAACAGTGTCCTAATTACCTCACCTAACCATTCAGGGAACTTGATCAGCCTACATCTCAATCTTTTTTTCCCCCTTGAACTAGCAAACGAGTTCTAAACTTCAGAACAAGAAACCAGCCTGACAAAGACTTTTTTGCTTTCTGACTACCTAGTGAATTTAATGCTGTGAGGAAGCTTTTGGCCTTCCACAGAAAGAAAAACTATTCAGGCAAACCCGCATTATCTCCGGATTGCCCCAGCCTTTCCTTATTTGGCTAACGTTTTGAGATTCCAATCAGACTGCTATGAAGTTCACCATGCACAAAGCATCCATTTTGAGGAAACTTCGCAGCCCGGCTCCCTCCTGCTCCCCCTGCCCCGGGAGAGAGAGTTCCCCCTCGGCACCAGCCCCAGCCGCACACCCACGCGGAACAAAGCCGCGCGAAGCCCCGGGCTGCCCCCAGCACAGGGCAGAAGGGCTGGAAGCCCCGCTGCTCCCAGGCTGCGGCACTGGCCGCGGCTCAGCACCGCGCAGGCTGCTACTGACGCGCGGTGCCGCGTTAAGCACAGATCGCCGCTTCTCCCGCCCGGACCGGCGGGCAGCGCCGAGCCGCCTCTTCTTTCCACGCACACCCACGGGAGAGCAGGGTTTGCTCAGCCCGTCCGCAGCCGAAGCGGAGGGAGGAGGGGGGGTGGGAAACAGGAAACGGCCCTGGGGCAGCGGCGGCCCCGGGCAGCGCCCCCGCCCTCACCTGCGGCCCCGCTGGGGGCACCTGCCCCAGCCCCAGGGGCTCGCGGGGCCGCACCCGGCCCGGCGGCCCACCTGCCCCTCCGCGGTGGCGAGGGGGCAGTCCGGCCTCTCGCACTCCCCTCCCC
>WBMW01001495.1:157451-179907 GCA_013396635.1 Penelope pileata
GCCGGGCGGGGGCCGGGGCGGGGGCGAGGCTCTGCTGGGCGCCCCGCGGGCCCGCGAGTTCAAGAGTTCATTCGCCGGGGAGGAGCGATGCGTTCTGCTCGGGCATCCGGTGCGGGCCTCGGGAAGCAGAGGCTAAGCAGGGCTGCGGGCGTGCCACCTCGCTGGTCGCACCTTCCGCCTGTGCTGCAGCACCAGCGTTTGCGGCTCTGTTTGCAAACAGCGCGGCTGCAGCCGCTTTGAGAAAAGGAGGAAGCGCAGGGCTGCCGAGGGCCCCCTGTTCGGAGGAGTTAAACGTGCCCGCGTCCGGGCAGCTCGGTGTCAAGAGCAGCCTCCCCGCTTGCCCCGAGGTGTCCGAGTGGCAGCGGGCGGTCCCTGCCCCGGTGCCGCAGTGCTGGCTAAACTTCCCTTCTGCTGCCTGAAGGGCTGGGGCGGTGTGCCGTGCTTCTGCTGGGAGAGACGGAGCTGCCATGCACGCGGCGTGTGAAGGCACAAACATTTTGTTCAGCGTTGCTGCTTCCAGGAACCACGCTACCACACGCAGTTAGTTGCCTTCCCCATGCATAGCGTGTTTTCTTTAGCTGCAAATAATATATATTTTTTATTGAATCAAATCATCTCTGGGGATAAAATGTGGTTTTAAGCTTACTGGAAAAGAAGATTTAATTTCAGCTAGTTCTAGGAAACAAAGTGTAGTTTGAGAGGGTCACCAAACCTCATATTCTTCAAATTTTGCATGGTTTGTTCTTTTCTAGCTATAGTGTTACTGTAACTGGGACTGTTCAGCCTGGAGAGGAGAAGGCTCCAGGAAGATCTGGGAGTGGCCTTTCAGTATCTAAAGGGGGGCTACAAGAAAGAAGGGGACAGACTCTTTAGCAGGATCTGTGGTGATAAGACAGGGAGATATTGTTTCAAACTAAAAGAGGGGAGATTTAAACTGGATGTAAGGAAAAAGTTTGTTACAATAAGGATGATGAAGTGCTGGCATAGGTTGCCCAGAGAGGTGGTAGGTGGTCCATCCCTGGAGACATTCAAAGTCAGGCTGGACGGGGCTCTGAGCAAGTGATCTAGCTGTAGGTGTCCCTGCTAATTGCAGGGGAGTTGGACCAAATGGCCTTTACAGGTCCCTTCCAACTCTTAAGGATTCTATGATTCTATAATGTCTCCTCCTTTTGTTAGTCTCACAGCCTGCTCAGGCTTCTTATTTCCGTTTCTATCAATAAAAGTGTCGGCAGCATTTCACAAGAAGCAGAGGTCAGAAGGCTGTGTACCTGCAGCACTGTGCTCTCAATGACACAGGTTTTCACCTGGAACTATTTGCATAGCACCCATCAGATTACTCACCTAGCAGTGCATGACACACAGCCCACTGAAAACGTGCAGGTTCAAGTTGTTGATGTTTGAAAGATGATGTCTGGTAGGCAAGAAGAAGGATTTGCCAAAGAGAGATTTGTGATTTAAGTACGTAAGCAATTACCCAGCATCTAATTAATACATTCCTGTTGATGACCCATGTGTCTACTCAGAGATACAGTTTAGATTCATGGATCTGAAAGTATGGCTGAGCGTGCATAATACATTTCAGAAGTGGTCATTGTAGCACTTACTGCGCACAGGGGTAATTGAGTTGTGCCCAGTGTGGAGTTACCAGCCTGCAGCTTGGCTGCATCTACGGACTCACGTCTAAGGAGAGAGTCTGTGCAGGATCCAGCTGCATGCTGCAGTCTTGTCCTCTAGGCCATACTTCCTTGGGGACAGACCCTCAATGCAACGATATTGCTAAGGAAACTACCTTCCCAGAAAAAGGTAACTCAGGAAAGAACATCCTCTCTCCCCAGCTGTCTCCACTATTTTAAGCGTACCCTCCCCAGTGCTCTGCTTCTTTCTTTCCCTCTCTCAATTGGCTATCTGGAAACTTGACTCTTCAGAGAACCCACATACCTGAAGAATGTAATCCACTGATTTCAGCATGGATTTACATCAAGTGCTGTACTGGCAGTGAAGTAAAAATTCATATGTACTTATTTCAGATGACCTCTAAGGAATTTCATTGGTATGGAGCATTTTTTTTAAGTTTTCATAAGGGCTCCAGTCACCTCTCCTTGATTCATTCCTCTAGCTCAGCTTTTTCTCTTTGATCGTGGATCCTCCTTCATCTCCTCAAGCTCACTCTCCATGACTTGCTAGGGAAATGCAGAGGTTCTCCAGCTCAGAAAGCATGTCCCTTTCTGTTCTTAACTATTATACAGTGTGCTTTTAAAAACCGAGCCTAATACCTTCCTTTTGATTCTTTTCTCTAGGCATTTTTCACTGATTCATCTCCAACTTCACAGACAACTTTGACAAATATCTTTCCTTACACTAAAGCTATCTGTATGTTCTACATTCTTGATGTAATTTTTCCTTGTCATTTTCATTTTCATTTCTTTTGGGTTGCACCTCTTTTGGGAGTTATGCTATGTTTGATGCTTTTTACAGACCCTACAGGCAATGTGTGATTCATTTGTGCAGCCAGTTGAAATTCAGATATTCCATAAACATTGGGTATATGTGCCTTTCCCTGATAGCTATGTGCTCTGCGGATCACTGTTTCCATTGGTCCTTGAATGTGATTTAGCAGAGCGTATAGTCTTTCTAAAGCAAGAAAGTACAGCTGTCATTCATACATTCATCCATCTCTGCAGTTGTTCTCATTTTCTGTATTCAATAAAATTAAGTCACGCTTCAAAGTAAGAATGATAAGAGCAATAATAATCTTATAATAACTATTAACACTTGTTTTTAATTTCCCTATTTTTCCTACCTCAAATAAGCATATAATTTCATAAAAGCTTATAATTTCAATAGCAAAGGCATAACGAACCATAATCCATCAAACCATCCAAGTTTGATGTCCTTGAAAAGTCAGAGAAGCTGAAAGGAGATGAGACCCTCCACCGCTTCTAGACCACTACTAGTTCAGATGAACATATACAATTGAGATGAATATATAGAATTACCAATAATATTTGTCTGCAGAAATCTGATGAAATTCATCTTCACAGGGGGCTAGCCCAAACCCTGTATATTAAGGCTCATTTTGAAGGCCATATTGAAAGCGAGTATAAAATTTGCCCTGTAACAGCTATTACTGGTTGGTTTGATTACAAAATTGAATTAAATCACTGCATAAGTGTGCCTGTGTGCTTACAATAATACCAGCATGCTATCAAAAGTCACTTACCATTTTAGGCACCTGAACAGTGTGCAGCGTAAGGGCACACTGAGTAGACCTAGTTTTATCAGGCTGTTTCAATATCTCTAGCAGACTACCCAACAAAGTAGGTTTTCTGTAAAACCCTTTGTATGTATATGCGTAGCACTGAAGGTGATTGAATGTGTAATTTTCCACATATAAATGCTAGCACTGAATTCAGTATAACTACAGAATCGCAGAATTGCAGGGCCTGGAAAGGATCTCTGGAGGTCATTTAGTCCAACACCCCTGCTAAAGCAGGCTCCCTAGAGCAGGTTGCACAGGAAAGCATCCAGGTGAGTTTTGAATATCTCCAGAGAAGGAGAATCCATGACCTCTCTGTGCAGCTTGTTCCAACGCTGTGTCACCCTCAAAGTAAAGAAATTTTTCTTCATGTTTATGTGGAACTTCCTATGTTCTAGTTTGTGCCCATTGCCCCTTATCCTGTTGCTGGAAAGAGCCTGGCCTCATCCACTTGATTCCTGCCCTTTATATATTTAGAAGCATTGATAAGATCCCCCCTCAATCTTTTCCAGGCTGAACAGTCCCAGGTCTTTCAGCCTTTCCTCATTAAGGGAGATGCTCCAGGCCCCCAGTCATCTTTGTGGCCCTCCACTGGACTTTCTGTAGAAGATCCCTGTCTTTCTTGAACTGGGGAGCCCAGAACTGGACACAGTACTCCAGGTGTGGCCTCACCAGGGCAGAGTAGGGGGGAAGGAAAACCTCCCATGCTCTTTTTAATGCATCCAATATTTCTCTAGAGATTTCTCTAGAGATAACTGTAAACACATGCAGAAATGGCATCTTATTCATGTATATATTTTCAGCTAATTTATGGCAAGCTTCAAATGATCAACAAAATGATTTAACAATGAGATTGTTATCAGTGTGCTTTCCAATTTTCCATTTTTTCTTAAAGCATTACAATCATTGTTCAAACCTAATTCATGCAAGCTTCTGTACCACAGAAGTACACAGATGAAGTTTTTGCACTGCCCAAAATAGTCGTCTTCTGGAATGTAGAGTTTTTCTTTTGACCTCCTAAGGATAATTGTTGTCTTGTCTTTCATCTTGAACAGCAACAGAAACATTGTGGCTTCTTAAAATTTTGTCCTACTGTTTTTCTCTCCCCAGTGAAGAAAACCAATATATCAAAGTTAATTTCGTCAATTCTAGCTATGGGAAAAGTGAATAATTTGATATTGACAAGTACTGTATATGTTGACTTGAAACTTTCTAATAATTCTTCCAGGTTTCTATAAAGAGTCATAGATGCTAAAAGGGAACATGGAATAAGGCAACATAAAAGCCTTTTTCAGCATGGAAAGACCATAATAGAGATACTTATCATAAGAATAAGGCATTTTCTTCATATTATAAATTTTACAGTTGTATTCATTTCTATTTTTAAATATGTTGCATTCTCTTCTCTGTGTGGCAAACCCACACAAGAAACAGTGAAAACTCCAATACATTCCTTATCCAGAAAAATAGAGATAGGAATACTATGCACAAAGTGCTATCAAAATTTTAAAGTAAATTATGTAAGGAGCAAACTTCTTGCTCTGATTTTTTTTCAGTTCAGAGTAAAGTTGTTACACAGAAATGTCAAGGTGGGTTACTTTTTAATGCTGCAAAATCCTGAGTCACCAAAACCAAAACTAAAACTACCATAGCAACCCAGGCACATATTTATAGGCTATGCAGTTCTGAATCAGATTTGCAATAGCATATTCTCCCAGCATCTTTTATGAGCTTTACACAGATTGCCATCTTAATATTCTTGGATGCCAATGCAGGCTAACATTTAAGCTTGATTCACATACCGATTCTCTGACATATTTCTACTTGTACCAACTGTTAAACTGGCATTCACTCTGCTGACAATTTCAACAGTGCATGGGTTATGCTAAAAATAGTTGATTTGATTAGTAAAAAGTAACACCATGTCCTTTAGAAATGGGAAATAGGCTTATTTATAAAATTGACTTTATAAAACCATTCTTAGGTTTAATTAAAGTTAAGCTTTGCCTAGCCACTTCATGAAAAAACCAAGATTGAACTGCATTTTGTATAACAGAAATATAGGCACTCTTTCTATGTGGTCTCTGGGGTCCTAGGAATTCTGCACATGCGTAAGTGTAGACTTCTTGTTAGGCACACTGCCATGACAATAATCCATTTTGCCCTCATGTTGTTGAGAACAAGTATCTTAGCTTTATTCTAATGTCTAGAGTGCCACGTGATCTTAAGGCTGCTTTTATCAACCTCTCTTCAGCATTTCTGAAGGTGAAGTGTTTCTTTTCCACTATTCTTTGTGGTTTGTGTCAAGGAGCATGCTGTTGAAATGCACAATTTAAATGCTTGGGGGAAGGGAATGACCTGTCACTCTGAAATGCATGCAAGACGTTCCCTGTGAGCTGCATTCTGAACATATCACAGCTGAGAAATGTACCTCCAGGGCTGCAGGAGGATGATTTGGACAGAGAGAAATTAAAGACATCCTGGTCTAGCTTCTCACAATGCAAATATGTGTACGCTGAAGGGCTACTGACTGCCATGACACTTTGATTTCTGCTACTGGAGATAACATGGTTTTCCTTTTTAGTCATCTTGGTACATGAAAGTGTCCTTTCTCTAATTAGGAGTTTAAAAATACTAAAATCTAAAATTGTTTGGCCAAATAATTGGCTTGGTTTGGATTTTGGGCATCTATTAGTATGCCCTGCTGTTCATGGTGCCTAGTGGCTCTGTTTTTATGAACCAGCAAAGCATATGACATAACTGCTTGCTCACATCGTGGCTTGTCTTAGCAATGTAGTAACATAAGAAACACATCTGAATCAGTGACAAAAATAGTGATGTCGTCCTTCAGCCTAGTCAGGCAACCATTAAATGGAGAACCAAGTGGTTTTCTTTAAAAAATAATGGGCTGATAGTACAGTGATGCTTACTTATAAAAATATTCATAAAGACTTTCTCGCCTGAATATAACACAAGTTACCTAAAGGAGTTTTCTTGCTCAGAAGTCACTTTTCTAGTAGTTTGCTGTCCTAATAAATGCTCCCACTATTGATTTTTTTGCCCGATGTTTCTTATTAGCTCTGTATTTGCTACATAGAGTTACTTATGTAGGTAACTCCTCAGGCTATGGGTTCACTGATCAGACTTTGTCCCAAGTCATCAAGTGACTCCTCTGGTGGCCTCCTGTTGATCCTTAGCACAAGTCCACAAAGAAACCAAATTGCTTCGTCCTGACAGTTTTAAAGGAGGGTGGCTTAACTGAGTCAATTAATCTGACACAACATTAATCTTTGGCAACCTCTTATGTAACATTAAGGTACTCCAGAAGCTTTAAATTCAGTATCATGAATATAGAGATGTGCACTTCAAAATCTTTTTAAACATCTTCTCGTTTGACAGGTTTCTGACTTTCAACTGTCATCTGATAAAATCACATTTCTTAGCCATTCCTAAATTGGATAGCTGGTCTGGAACTCTTCTATTCAGACATTATGATAACTTGAAAGGCCCAAATGAGAAGAGATCCATCAAAGACTTTTTTCTCTAGTAGATGGATAAAGTAACTCAAAATCAGCTTCTTCCTACCAAAACAGTATTTAATCACTTCAATTAAGAAGGTGAAAAGATCATTACCTCTAGATCTTATCTAAAACTTATTCTTTCCCTAGACATTTTGGATTTATGACACAACCTACTATTTGCCTGAAAGAGAAAGCATCTCTTCCCAGCATTTTCTCCAAGTCTGTTCTTCAGAGACTCAGGCTGAGTCTTTAGATAACTGAGGCATCCAGACATAGCAAGGGCCAGCCCTGGACTCTTTGTACTGTCCATTTCCTTCTCCCAGACACAGACACTATTCCCAATCTTTGCACAGGCCATGTTGTTCATTTGATGCCAGAGTGAGTTCTCAACGCTGGCACTGTTTACTTTTTGGCTTGGTTAGTTTTCTGCTGCTCTAGCAAAGCAAGCAGACGTGACAAAGAGTGACAGGAGCTTTCCAGAAGAGATGGGAGTGTCTGGCCAAGACTGGCGAAAGACAGGGTTGCTCTTCTCAGAAGCAGGGAGACATTAAGTAGGCCCGACCATCACATGACATCTTGCCCATAGTTCTAGCTGTGAGCATTGTCAATATTTTTCCCCTCTGGGAAGTTTTTTTAATGGTTTGGTGTCCTTTAGTCCTAGGTTCTGGCTTGTGTAAAATAAACCTGCTAGCCAGAGTAAAACAAGTGAGCACAGCTGAGCCAGTTCCCCAGGTTCTTTCACCACCATTTTGTCCTCTGAGTGGAGGTGCTGTACCTGTCAGCATTTCGCTCTCTGTTTCCTTCCACGTGACAACTGGGAAATAGGATTTTGTACAAACATGGTAGTGAGTGGAGGGCTAGATGATTTTCCAATTAATAAAAGTAATATTCTCATTCTTGACAGTCTTCATTTTAAAAAGCGACTTGAGCGTGCACACTAAACACTGCATCCTGGGAGTATAGCAACAGCAGCGTGAAGAAAGCCAGGACCCCCAGTGAAACTCACCCCGGGGCACAGCCGGGCAGTTCTCAGGTTCATCCTCCATCTCCTCCCACCCCTTCTTCACAGGCATGTTTGTGCCATGCTCACTTCTCTGTGTGCAATACTGGTGGAGCTACTTTCTTACAATTAGGAAACAGTCATAGGATACTTTAAGCGCTAATTGAGGTCTGAAACAGTGATATTGCTGAGATCAGACACTTGGCTCCAGGTAACATCAAGTATTCCTTGATTTGTATTTTTATTTATGTGCATTTTGTTGCTCTCTCCTTCTAATGGAACTGAAGAAAGTAAAGACTGCTCCTATAAAAATGCTGTATTATACTTATTTAAGCCAGATGGATGGATAGATAGATAGATATTGTGAAATGCTAATATTTAAACTGGACTAATATGAGTAAAATGAACTTTCTATTTGTGTCATTAATTATAGTCTACAGATAGAATTTAAAAGTTGAATTGTTTTCATTATTTTGATTATTAACATTTTGATTATTGCTTTAGGACTGCAGCCTGGTGGGCGGAGTAACTAACAGGAAGTTAGAACATTTCTGGTTCTGCATCTGAGTCTTGATTTTACATGGAATAAATAACTCAAGGTTCTTAATTTTGCATTCCTGACTTCATTTTGTATTTAAACCTCAAGAGTTGAATCAAGAATGTTGATCACAGTTATTAGATTCTTTCCACTCCTAGTCCTTACAATTTAAGATTTAAAAGATTTAAGTTAAAGCCCTAATAAAGATATAAAAGCCTGCTGCAGATAAAGACCCCAATGCTGCAACTTCTTTTGCAGTGGGAAATTTGATTGAGCAGGGAGTACTTGCTCAATCAGAATACCCACAAGCACTCTTGTGTTTTGGAAAACACTACAGTGATTTTCTTTGCTAAAATGTTTGTGTTACAGTTCTGTGGGTTCCTATATTTCAAAAACTTAGATTTTGCATAATTTTAAAATTGTGTGTAATACTAAATCTTAGGATCTTCCTAAAATTACAGCGTTACTTTCTGGAAAATAAAGGACAAAGGATTACTTCAAAAGGAGAAGGGTCTGGCCCCTCCACTCTCTCATCACTTCACATTAGATAAGATTGGAGGAGAAAGACAAATATTATGGAAAAGGAAAGTAAAAACAGAATAGCTTAAAGTGCCTTTCTGGTGTCTTCTTCCTTTAAAAAGCAACTAATCTGTACTAAAATTTCAAAATCCGCCAGTACTTTTCTGCATCAGATATTTAAGAACATCATTACCTTCAAAGAGACATCAGGCAGTTCTCTGCACAAAATAGGAATACCCAGCAACCATATCCTGCATATAATCAGTGTCATATAACACACACTTCTCTGCAGCAGCAGTAAGTAAATGGAAAAAATAATTTATTAATATTTTATACTCAAAATATATGCAGTATTTTTAATGTCAATTTATTCTAGAAGTGTAATAATTGAAAGGTGATATGTACATAGGTCACATTAGTCATCTGCTGCAGCTAGAGAATCAATAGATGCATTATTTTATATCCATTTAAAACAATTGAGGCTAGATTTAGGAACCCCTATTTGTTGTAGTGAGTTTATATTAGCTCCCACAAATGTCCCACTGAGATCCACTGCAGTTACTTATACAAGTAAATGATTTCCAGTTTAAGTATAGGTTCCAAAATCTGAAATGTAATTATATGTTAACTTGCTATGGAGTTACACATCACACAGACAATTTACAGCCCGGCTGCTTATTCAGATTAAATATATCATAGCAGAGCTGGGATTGCGTTCCCTAGTTATATAACATTCCCACAGATTTGCACGTTAGCTTTAGTAAGGAGATGAAAATCAGGCCTCAAAGCAATAATTACACCACATGGTCCTCATACACAGAGAGATAAAGCTAAATATAACATAAAGAATGCCATTTGCCCGTACAGTGTTAAATGAGCTCCATACCATAATCAGAACATAGTTAAACAAAAACACGCAGTTACCTAGAAACAAAAGCATGAAAGTCTGTCTCTATTGCGTGCCTAAAAGCATTTATGGTCAGATCCTACCACAGTTGCTCACATTCTACAGCACTTATGAGCAGTCCCATTGAGGCACTACAGTATTGAAAATGATTTGGAAGTCAATAAGTGCTTCATTTGCTTTAAAAACTGCCCTACGTTGTGCACCATTTAGATCTAACAATTGCTTTACTGGTTCCAGCATACAATAACTCTGTTAGGCTTGCGTAGCCTGGCTTGGGTACAAGCTATACAAACACAGAGCTCAGCCTGAGTTGTAAAAATCTGGTAGCCTAAACTAATCTTGCAGTAGCCTAAATTAGTTACTACTGGGCTTTACGCGGCTCTGAGTGCTCTGCTGCTACCAGGAGCCACACTAGTTAGTATTAAGGTAGCTCAAGCACATCTTTGTGGCATACTCTAAATCTGTAGAAGTTTCACCTGTTCGTGTGGAAGTTACACAGGATCAAACCATCAGCTGGTATGAATTTACTGTAACTACACTGAATGGAGGCCTACATTTTAATACTTTTCGTCAAAGTTTTGGTTTTTACTTACAGAAATACATATGCTGGTAGAGTCCAGACTACCTCTACTGAAATGAACAGAGACAGTGAATTCACAGAAGTGTGCCTGAGAGTAGAATTTGGCTGATAATGTCAAGAATAAATTTGCTTCTCCCATGCTTTTGACCTTCACTTTCAAAATGAAAATGAATGCTCTGCACAGCAAAAAACAAATCAAAGAATGCGATGCAAGGACAACTGTCTTCCCTTCCTCTGCAGCTTCTACTTCTTCCCCAAATGTACTGAAACACAGTTTCTGTACGTCAGCTGAGCTGCACAATGAACACAGTGTTCTCAGGTAAGCTATGAACAGCTTTTAGACAACTTTAGCAGGTATCTTTCTGCCTTGGCCGCTTATGACCCACACTCTATCTCCCTGCATATCCTGAGGGATGCTGTTCAACATCTGGGCAAGCATGGGACATCTACATGTTCTATCTATTTAGTATATACGTTTACTCAGTACCCTAAAAGTTATTGTAGGTTTACACGAAATATCTAACTGAGCAAGTATAGGCAGAGGCGGATTCAGTTTTTCTGCGCTCCAGGCTGGCAGTGTGGCTTGTCTGGAAGTAAAAAGGCTCCTCCTTTCAGGTAACGTGGGTATACAGCTTCTAGATCAAAGTTAGCTCATTTCTGCCCAACTTGGAGTAGCAGTGAAACAAGATGCTGTCTGCCTGCACCTGTCTGCATAGACTGTTATGACGGGACATGGGTGTTGCAAGCCTCATGCTGAGGCCCTGGGCTGAAGTCTGGGTGGAGGCAGGAGCCAAGTGATGTAATTAAAACAATCTAAAATCGCGAACCAGAGACATACAACACTCATTAGCCTAGCAGAGCAAGGCAAGAACATGGTCTGAGGTAGGGTTTGGCTTCAGGAAGCCAAGGAGCTTGCATGCACCTTGACAAGAGCACAGCTAAACTTCAGAGTCAGGACTGCAGGAAGTGCAGGCCATGATGTGATGTCCAGGAGGAGGAGCAGACAGAGCAGGAGCAGGGACAGATAGCTTGGGCCACACTACAACTGCACAGGCAGCAGGCATGAGCTGTGAAACCAGGCAGCTGGTCCTGAACCATGAAACCAAAGACAACAGCAGAGATCAGGCCTAGAGGGAAGGCAGAGATCAGAGTTCAACCCACTGTGCTTTTTCTAAGGACATCTTTTGTGCACACGCCTATCTACCAACCTCTAATGGCATCTGTCTGCTGGCTGTAAAAGCTGTTTGAGAGCCGGGTCCACTGCTCAGGGCACAGCACCCAGCGACTGGCTGCCTGAGGGATGCCTTTCTTGGCAAGCTGCTGCATAGCCATACCTCAATGGGACCACATTTATCAAACTTAACAAAGTTAGAGCAGGATCGTAAAGAAATCTGTGAAGTATTCGTTTCCACACAATGTTAATCAATATAATGAGGTGCAAATGTGATCAGTCTCATTGAAACCTATAAGGCCTAGTAGGTATGCAAATACTTACATGCCTACTTATTAAGCATATACCTATTGAGGACTCTACTTCAATATAATCAGAAGCCTTATTTTGGGGGGCATGAAAGGATGCAATAAACAGTGAAACTGGCTATTTCAGTACCTGTAGGCCTGATGATGGTACAAGAGGGTAGGTTAGCTTTTTGACGTGTGTCAGTCGTTGCAATAAAATACTTTGATGCAGAAGCATGCACATCTCTCCACAGTGTTGATGAAATGGTTGGCATGAGATTAATGCTATATAAATTCTGATATTTATATTAATCTAACCAAAAGGGTGCAACAACAGTTATGTCCACAGTATCCATTGCTCTCATGCAGTGCAACAGAACTGGATGAAAGACTTTTTCCCTTAGTACATCTTCTTCTAGCTGGAAAACCGTGAAGCTTATATACAGGTGCGAGAAGCTGGCCTTCTACCAAAATGCCATTTGACATTACGCCAGGTTTTGGTCCTTCAGAAACAAAAAGCTTTTCACCTTTACCATTTAGACACTGCACCAGTTCCTTCCCAGCTTACCTTTAGACTGAGAAACTATTAGTAAGACAAATTACTGTCAGCAATGAGATGGGTTTTTCAGGATATGTTCTTACATAACTATAAATGTACATGAGAAAGCTTAAGTAAAGGGAATTTGCCTGCCTGCTGAATTATCTGCATTTTGTTGTTTCTGTCTGATACTTCCCTCAAACAGAATTTTCATCTTCCAGTGTCATACATATATGTCTGTAAAATGCACTCATAGTAAATTATCTTCTGGATTTGTTGTCAGTGATCTTTGTTTATCCCAGGGGGAGAAAAAAAAGAGCAAGAATCTAAAATAATTTTCTTATTCCTTGGGTGTTAAATAAGGAAATGAAAAAAGTAATGTCCTCTCTTACGTTATGTTTAGGATATGTATCCAAAGAAAATGTGAGGTTTCCAGTGCCATATTTTTTCAGATGACTTGATCACATCCCAGTAAACAGATTGCAGTCATATATTATCCTTGCTCAAGCTGGAAGGTTTGGTGGATCTTTACTTTTTTTAAGCAGGTGCTCCTCTGTTTGCTGTTTATCAAGTAGTTTGAAAAGTAAATTTTTATAAGACTTCAAGATCAATTTCCTCAGGTTTTACGAGATAAAATTCTAGTGTGTGGGATTTAAGATTTGCATGGGTTTCTCATGAAATAAACACATTTGTTTTAGATTTCATGCTGTACAATAATCACTGATTTTACATCATTTTTAAAGCATTAGAATACATTCTTTCTCTATTTGTTGTTATATTCTAGAGGTCCTAATTCTATTGCCAGTATGTTCTATTGCTACCCATTAAAGAAAGTTTCCATTGCCTGAGTTCAGTCATCTAAGTTAGGTGACAAGAGTTGTTCTTGGAAAGGTCTTCCTCTTTCCAGTGACTGTGGAGTACAAGGAGATTGCTCTTCTAAGATGTCTGTCTGAAGTTCAACAGCATTAAGATCCCCCACTTCACACTCATTTAAACCAGCAATATCTAAGTGCAAAGTGAACTGACAGAACTGGCTTCTGGTGGGATAATTTTAAACATTCCTGTTACATTTTCTTTGCACACCTGTAAGTGTCTGGACAATGAATCAAGCTGTTTCAGTTCCATCTCAGCCTGCAATGACTCCTATTGAGTATATGCAGCTGGTATGAGGAAAGGAAGCAGAATCTAAAGTGAGACTTAACTCACAGAACAACCACCTGTAAGAAATAATTTTTCACAGCTTTCACTGTTGATCCCATGCTTTGTAGATCTCTTGGAAATGCGTGTGGTCACAGAATCTGAGTCCCTATTCAATGCTCAGTAGTCAGCTCCACACTACCAGATGTTAGCACCATGGTCACTTCTACGTTACCAAGTAATTCAATGCAACCAGAGCAGATCAGCAGCTGGCACTGGAAATGGCTGCCACTGAGTCCTATATTTGTATTCTTTCCACATGGACCATGGAACCATTTCATTAAGTATAAATCACTGTTATTCTTCTTACATTTTTAGTGTTTCAAGAGCAATTTGCTGCTGTCCCAAGGCATGAACTTTTCAGTCTGACAATGAGAGCGTTTAATCTCCAGCTCACTGTAAATAGATTCTTCCAGCTCAGAACAGAGAGGTCTGGCAACAGAAGTGTGTGTTAATGCCATACTGATGGACAGTTTAAAATGTTATTTAACTTAGCTACTAATAAAAGTTATTTTCCTGTAGCTTTAAAATTTTAATATAAACAATAAAAACACCTGGTCTTTGTGCAGCCTCTGTAATATTTGAGAACTGTTTTACTAAAGCTGGCATGCCTCTTAAGCCCTTAGGAAGAGACTTGAAAATTCAGATAAAAAATATATTATCTCAAAAGCTCTGGTTTTACCCAAAAAATAAAATTTACTGAGAACGTCTAAAGAATATAACAAAAGTAAAATGGAAGACACTTGCACAAAAAAAGTTGATTTTAAAATAATTTTAGTAGTGTAGAGCATATCAAATTTACAAAGTTTTAGAAAATCAGGTAACCTAGATAACCTAGACTGTCAAAGATTATTTACATCTATACAACGAGTATATTTGAGGACTGTTTAGAAGTACTGGAAATGTTGCAAAATGAATCACAGTCTAGTTTTCTTCACCGCACTTTCTTTAAATAGTATGTGCTTGAGTGGGTGTGGTCAGAGAAATTCCCCATTTGTTGGAAGTTCGTGTACTCAATCAGTAAAAATACAAATGTCAAAGTGATTAGAAGAATAGGGAGATCCTGCTTTAGACTGAATTATACATGGAGATGCTTGCTCACTGCAGAGATTTTGATATTTCTCTTTAATAGACAGCTAGTGAAGGGTTTTTGATGTCCTTGGTGTAATAAACCCTTTCAGTACTCCAGAGATGAAATATGTTTCACAAGGGTCTGTTACGGAAAAAGTATTTGAATAAAAATTACTTAGAAAGAAACTACTGCTGAAGAGGTGTATGCCATTATGTGCAGAGAAGCCTCAGTTCCTTCCATAGCATTATGGTGGTAGTGACTCAAAATGATTCAGCAATTGCTGTTCCATAATAAGTAGACATGAAGAAAAATTAAAAAGGAAAAGAGGCCATTATTTGAGCTGGCTCCTACAGATTTAGATTGTGGCAACTATTCCAGATGGATTTGTGGTATTAAGTCTGTCTTTATTGGATGATAGAGACTCAAATTAGAGAAGACTGCAAGAATTGCTTTTTAGTTGGTATGTCTTCACTGATAATTAGTATGTACTTTGTATTTACCCTGAAAGCCAGACATAATCACTTTTTCAGCTCAGCCCTCTGATGCCGAGGCTTCCTGCCTGGCCACTCTGCAAACCAGTCCTTTGGCTTCCAGGCATTCAGGGACATTAAGGGAGGCAAGGAAAGATTTCTCTCTGAGTTGAGCTGTTGAAGAAAGGTCTGGCTATAAAATCTAAGATATGAAGAGAGATCTCCTGATAGATGAAATTAATGTATCAGTGTGTAGGCTGCAGACTGCAAACAGTAGAAGAAGAAAGATGTCAATATGATTGTCAGCAGCCTGTTTGCATGTGTAACTATAATTTGTGTGGTACAGTAACGAGTAAAGATTGTCAGATTTTACAAGATGTTTTCAGAATAACGATGAAGACTACTAACATTTAGCAAATCCAAAGTGGTTACTGTTAAAAATAAGAAGCCAAGATGGAACCACCACAATTTTAACAGTAGATCTACCCCTGTTTTGACATTTACTCCAGTTTTGCAATTTGAAATCTGGTTGTTAAAATCTCAGATGTATGCTTATTAAATAAAACTAGCTGACATATATTTACTTTTGATCCTTTTCCATTAGTGCATGCCTGGGTGCTGCATTAACCCTCAGCTGAAGCAGTCTTTCAACAGCCATGTAACTCGTTCCTAAAATGAGTTACAGGGTTGCACTCTATGGTCTGAAGTCACAGCAATTGCATCTCACATCTCTCCTTTCCCTCCATTATACAAGTACTGTGTTTTTTAAATACTAAGTTCTTCTACCTCTAAAGCATAGAGGTATGACTTGGTGCAGATCTAAAGGAAAAAACTCCATTCAATGTCTAGCTCCTTGACTTTCTTGGGAAAGGAGTCCTGAATTTCTCGGCCTGTGTAGAGAAGAATCAGTTATAAGCTTGGCTGCAGAACAACCCCAAGAGCAAAAATGAAACTCTGGCAGAATTGTCACTGTGAGATATCCCACAGCACAGGCCCTCAGTCCATTTCAGCTTATTCCGGTGAGGCTTTGGCACCCTGACAAGCAAAACATCAGTTGGAATCACAAGTGTAGTCACTTATCTCATCACCATTGACATCTAGCAGCCCACTGGTCATGTCTATCATGTAGTCATTATACTGGGATTTGCTGAACTGTCCTGAATGAGCAATCCAAAACAAATTAAATATTTCTAAGAATATCCTTATGGAAAACTTTAAAGAGCTTTCTTGTTTACATGTTTTTCCTTTCTCATCAGATACTTCTCAATGGCATTTCTGTGCTATACTTGAACAGCTAGTATAGGAACTTAATCAGAAGAAAAAAGAAAAAAGGAGGACATGATCTCTAACTCAGGAGTGTGGAGGCTAGCACATAGGACACTAAGGAGTGGTCTGAGTATCTTTAGAAGAAAGCGCAGGAGAACCAGAAGGTGATTCAGGAATAAGGTCTAGGTCTAGGTTACAGCCATCTTCTACTACATGATATGTTATGGCCAAACCAGGTCTTTTACTTGGCCACATTGTGCACAAAGGGGAATCATATTCTAATTTGTGATTCATATAAGAATGGTCAGCACCTTTAATTCTCTTTTTCACGGCCTAAATCTTCATAGAAGCATCTCCATTTGATATGTAGATCATGATTTACTTTGGCTCTCAAAACTGACATATTCATTTAAAATCAACAGTACATTTAAAGTCTGTATGCAAGTCAAATACAATGACATGAATTAGCACAAAGCAGATATTCCTCTGATTCTGACATACCGTCAAAGTATGCCCTTCAGGCCTCCTTCAGGTGTGCATCTCCACTGTCTGCTCTGATAATTACCTTTGTGTCTGGAAGTTCAAAATCAGCAGATGTATTTCTGTCCCTATCCCCTTTTCTGGTAACATTTTCCTTTCAGTTTTACAAATATTCTGTAAAATGCAATATTCAAACATCAAATAAAAATTTTTTTGACTCATTTACTCTAATTCTGAGACATTTCCAGCATCAGTCTATAAATGTGTCAAACAGTCATTTTGTGTGGCAATGCAAAATGTTCAGGCAGTGCTCATATCCTTCTTTGCATCCTGGTGGCTCCATGATGAATAGGAAAAATTTGTGGTTGCTCAGGAAGCTGTTAGTCTGGCAACAGCACCAATGTTAATGTGGCAGTCTGGAAAGATAGACTTAGGACTTGCAAAAAGCCTAAAAAAATCTCTTTTTGAAGCAGTATCGTATGCCTCCCCAACAAGCTGTGTTCACACTAGTGATGCGTCCTTGATGATCCAATAACATTTTCACAACCCTGGCAAATTAGCTCTTTTACTTCCATTGGCAAAGTAGAGAAGATAGTGTGGGTGGCAAATCTGTGATATTGCTTCCCTCTAAAGCACCATTTGGGAGGCAAACTGCGTTGTGTTTCTCTGTTGCTTTCCCTATAATGCCAATGGTCACGATACGATGCAGCAAGGCATACTTAGTAGCTTTGCAGTCTTGGATCTTCTAGCTTCTGCACAGTAAAATAACCCATACAATAGTCTTCAGCAGTGCAAGTGTGTTCTCTTTTTCCTCCACCAAAGCTCCCATAACTCAGTGGATGCTGGAGGGCTGAGGCTGAGCCCTCCAACAGAGCTGTCTGCCACAGCCCCTCTCCTCCTGGAGATCATCTGGATTTGTACAACTGTTCAGCCTCACCTCTCTGGGAACTTTCTGCCATGAGGCCCACAATCCAAACAGAGGGCTTCTGGCACCCCAGCACACCGCTGGGCCATCTCACAAATGGTGCTCAGCTGGCAGCGTGGTGAGGGGCTGTGGGACACACTGCAGGGGGAAGGCCATCCCAGAGCGATGGGTCCCAGCGAAAGCGCAGAGTGCTCACCCCGTCCACCCAGACCGCACTACTGCCAACCATGTGCTGAGAGGAGCAGCAGCAGGTAAGCATCCTCGTGCTGGCACAGCCCCAGGTATTTGAAAATAAGCCAACTCTGAGTAGCTCCTGTGTGTCTGAGAACCTGTGCTCTGCTATAGCAAAGAGAAGGCGTTAAGACAAGTACTTTCCTGCAATATTCATACGGTCTGTCTCCAAAGTGCATCCGCATCTGCAGCTTGCTCGTACACGCAGTGCTTGCCACGTAGGCCTCAGGGCAGAACTAAGGTTGAATTCCAGAAGTAGATGTATTTCACCTCTGTGCTTCCTACATTTTAGAAGTGTGAGTTTCTGCTATTTCAATGACTAATTTCCTACTTTTTAGAGATGTAATTCCCACAACACAGGTACATTGCTCAGGAAGGGATCTCCCTGGCCAGGAGTTCCATAGCTGCTGCTGACTGTCCCGAGTGGCAGGTGTGGTCCAGATTCACAACCTAATGTTGACTTATACATGGCTTAAGATCGATTTTTATTTTTTTTTTTTTAACATGTGGAGTCTGAAGTGTATGTGATCAGCATGGCAACTGTCTGAGCCACAGTATGAGCTGAAAAGTACTTAGTAATGTAGCAGCAAAAATACAGTGATTTTCCAAATATCCATTTTGAGGGAGAGTGTAATTCCAAAAATCAACATATTGTTGGCCGCTGAATCTCTTCCAGCATTAGCTACAGAAACCTTCAAGAGCACTCAAAATTACCATCTTTAAACAGTAAACACCGTTCTGTCTTTAGAGAGATTATCACAGAAGCAGCATTGAGTCTGAAGTAAGCTCAGGGCACAGATTGTCATCTTAAAGAGGAATTGAAATCTTATGAAAGTATTAATATTATATCAAATTAAAACTGGCAGTGGAAGCATATTTATGAGTCAAGATAATCTTTGTAAAACATTAGAACACCAACCTATTTTACAGCTCAGGTTCTGCATTTAATTAAAGTTTATGACTTTTAACCAGAATCAGAAAGAAAGAACAAAAAGCATGTTTTCAGGAGACCTTCTTCTTCCAGAGGGAAGTGTGGCAGCCATGATGCACTTGGCGTTAATCTTATGCTGTTTTAATACTGCTTCTCCTGAAGATCAGAATGTTGAACAAGGCATTGAGATTATGGAGTGTGGACTGGTGAAATTAATGAATAAGTCTGAGTTGATCAAACGGAAGAAATCCATTTTAGAATGGATGTGGATATAGGCAAATAAGTCTGCTATTTTAAAATCATTAAATATAAACAGAATCAATTGCTGTATGGGTAAAGCAGTATTTTGTTACATGATTAAAGAAGTGATAGATTCTAAAATACAAAATGAGGTGGTGGCTAAAATGTATGTGCCTCTCGTATTGTACAAAGGCTCTAGATAAATCTGATATACTTAAGACTGAAAATCCTTTCTATCTTAGCCATTTCTAAAGCCTTGTTATCCACATTTTTGGATATTTTTTTCATTTTGGTGTCAACAGAAAGTAAAAAGTTTGTTCAATTTATGTGTGTATTTATCTTATGAAAGGGAAAAGACAAGTAGATAGATTGGATGGATGGATGGATGGATGGATGGATGGATGGATGGATGGATGGATGGATGTGCACACACACACACAAGCACCCCACAAGAATAACTGAAATGGAATGAATGATGAAACTGAAGCTGGGTGTGTCAGTAGGACTTAGCAAGCAGTTAATTGATACTTTCAAAACTGTGATCAGGAATTGTGAGAGAGAACAACCATAATAGAAAATCCTTTTAAACTCTAAGGTTTGCATGTAGGGGCAAGCGTTTTCCTCAGGGCATGATCTGAACAGACAGACAATGTGCAGGTGTCAGGGTGAGGCTACAACAATGATCCCTCAGGGCCACTGTGTGTCTGTTCCATAAATACTATGTTTTTAGGATTAAAGCTGGTTAAAAAACTTCCATCAAGTTCCCTCTAAGGGAAAATGCTCCCATGATAGAGACACTTCTGCAGGAATGATCCATTTTTAATTGATATTTTAAGAGTTTTAAAGGTACTTTAAGCTAACAATCATTTCCCATCCATCTTCCCTCAGGGATCTGCATTGCTGCAGGCTGCCTGTGCAAGGCGGAGTGACATTTAGAGCAACATCATCCTGGGATGAGCTGTTTCCCACCCCTCCTGCTACAAAAAAGACCTGGCTAAGACAATGACAGTGCAAGTTTGTCTTAGCTCTGCTTGGCACCTTTTGCTGAGAGCTATGGAAAGTGCTGATCTGAACTCAAGCTATTATCCAGAGTCAGACCCCTGGTTACCTTGTTCTTCTTGCTGCTTTAAGCCATTAGTGAGCAGAGCTCGGCTGTCAGCAATGCACTTCTTGGTCCCCTGCAGCCAGAGGGAGTGGCAAGTTAGTGCCTCAATGACTGCAGTGCACTGTTACAACCACCTAATTGCCTTCAAGGAAAATCAACATCAGGAAAGCACTTTACGTATTTACAGGCGTCTTCTCATACAATTTTGACACAGAAACAAGGAGGAGCCAACATCTTATAACCAGCTCTTTGCTAACGTAAATAAAGTTACTAAAAACTGACGACTACTGCTCAGTGTGCTGCTGAGTGCACTGACCCTCCCTTTTTGGAGCATAAGCTTTTTCTGGACCCACATGGCAATGTTTTTCATTGCTATACAGCTGGCACAGAGGTGTCCTCCCACAGGAGGTTTCTTCCTACCTGTAACACTTCTTTTCTGAAGGACATCTGCACTATCCTTCCACCATGATGTTTACCTGAATGGTAGATGAGGGGGCAGATAGTGCCGCTGAGGAAAGCTATGGAGTTATTCAACATGGTAATGTGAGTAGTAGTTTAAATGCTATGAGGAAACTTGAAAGTGGCAGCAAGTCATCAAGAAACCAGACTCACATTTGCCTATAGCGCTACTGATGTCCATGGTTTGCTTCATATTTGTGCTTATATGAGAACAGACTGATTTCGCTTAATGATGAACAAAGATTTATGAGCGAAGATGTTTCATAACAAAGATCACATGCGGGTAACCCTGCCCCTATGTGAGAGCACAGGTCTGAACCGGAGATGTAGAGGAGCATGCAAAGTTAACAGCCTTGCTCGCAGTGTTAGAGGCCGTCCTAGAGCAAGGTCAGACTCACAGTTATGCATGAGTATGATTTGTTATGAAAAGTGACATTTAAATATTTAAATGTACCAGGTCCTATGTGTTTAATTTCTGTGTTTAATCGTTGCATAGTTTCCCAACTAAGTAGTGGCTGGCAGAGAGCAGTGGGCTGCTCTTTATTTATGTGTTGCTACAGCTTTCCAGAGCAGTTCAGTGCTGGAGAGGCATTGCAGCTATACGTGATCCCCTTTTGCTCTTGAAGGTTTACTCAAGATATACAGGATATTAGCAAACTTTTGTTCTGTGGAACACATTAAAAAATGATATCCCTGCACAAAAACCCTTGCCCTTTTAAAGAGCAGCTGTGAATCTGCCCGTAACATATCATGCCCGAGAGTGGAGTACATGGTAAGTGTGTACGCTACTGATTATAGCAGGAGCTGCATATAGGTAAAAGCCTTGCAGCCTGTTAGAAGGGCACTTTGAGGCATTGAAGCAGTGTTTATCAGGTTGTAGCTACTGTATAGGATGATCAGCTAAAGCAAAAACCATAGATGGCATCCTAGCTGTCTGTATGTGCTGATAAACCTTCCTCATGTCACATGTTTTATACAAAATAGGCATCCTCACTGAAGGGATGGGATTGCCTCCTAAGGTCTGTGACCATGGTGATGTCCAGTCTAGTTACACAGACAACAGAACAATTGACACCAAAATGTAAAGCCAGAGTTGTTTTCATTAGTTTGCTGAGTACCCAAAGCATAAAAAAGTGAAGTCACAGATACTCCCAGGTTTAAGTTTACGATGATGTCCCCAAAAAAATCATAGAATCATCATAGAATCATAGAATGGTTCAGGTTGGAAGGGACCTTAGGGATCATCTTGGTCCAACCCCCCTGCCATGGGCAAGGACACCTCCCACTAGACCAGGTTACTTAAAGCCCCATCCAGCCTGGCTTTGAATACTTCCAAGGAGGGGGCATCAATGACTTCTCTGGGCAACCTGTTCCAGTGTCTCGCCACCCTCACAGTGAAGAATTTCTTCCTTATATCTAGTCTAAATCTACCCTCTTCCAGTTTATAACCATTACCCCTTGTCCTGTCATTATCTATCCTTGTAAAAAGCCCCTCCCCAGCTTTCCTGTAGGCCCCTTCAGGTACTGGAAGGCTGCTATCAGGTCCCCCCGCAGCCTTCTCTTCTCCAGGCTGAAGAGTCCCAACTCTCTCAGCCTGTCCTCGTAGGGGAGGTGCTCCAGCCCTCTGATCATCCTCGTGGCCCTCCTCTGGACCCGCTCCAACAGCTCCACATCCTTCTTGTGTTGGGGGCCCCAGAACTGGACACAAGACTCCAGGTGAGGTCTCACGAGAGCAGAGTAGAGGGGCAGAATCACCTCCCTCG